>WOGN01003606.1:0-15033 GCA_015342105.1 Leptinotarsa texana
ATAACAAGAAAAGAAATTAGAAATCATAAGATTCCAAACCAAGTTACGTCACGACGTTTCGATTGTTAGTATCCACAATCATCTTCGGGTGATAACTGGACTCATTCCTCCGAGATATGACTATTTATAGGTCATTCGAATGCTTTCACCTATCCCCTCTTCCTTCTCTCCGCTTCATTAGTTTTAGCGGGAGATGACCGTTTGGCGGGAGTTGGTCATTTTCCACTTGATTAGAGCAGCTGTTGACCAGTGCCAGCAGCTGCGTCTGCAGTAGCTGACACTGGTCAACACAAGAGGTCCGATCCTGCTCCACGACAATGCCCATATGCACATTTCACAAATTACTGTCCGGAAATTAAAAGAAGTGAACAACAAAGTTCTGCCTTCTCCACCATACTTCCCAGATCTCTCACCAATCGACTACGATCTTTTCAAGCATTCCGATTACTTTCTCTCACCGACAGGACCTCCACCAATCACGACAAGGCAAAAACAACCTTCTTCGACTTCATCGACTTCACACAATTTTTATGCTGACGGAATTGATTGACTCGTGTTACGTTTCCAAAAGTGGCACTTATTTCGATCGAATTGAATAATAATTATACACTGAGATATTACAGTTGAAAGTAGCCTCATAAAAACAGACAAAACAGAAACAACCAAGTTTGCTTTCCAGTTCTGATTTCTCAAATAACTAGGAAACTTTGACAACATCAATCAAATGTTCTCGATATAAGAAATTCACTGGGAAAAGTTGATGCTCACCATTTCGTCTAAACTCTTCAAATCGTTAGTGATGATTTGAGGGGCGGGTCCGTACATCAGTACAGTCTCTTCGTCTTCGAGGTCGCTGTCACTATCGCTATCATCGTCAAGGTTGTTTTGATTATTTGAATTTTCGTTGAAAGTGACTCCCATTTTTTTCTGGTCCGCCGCTATTTCTCTGTCAATTTGTCGCTCCATTTGTACCAACACAGGTGCTAACATGCCGAACCTGCAGAAAGGAGATAAAAGTTAACCATTATGAAACAGAAAATTGTTTGACTTCAGTGAAACATTGATTTAAATAATTATTTTCCCATTAAGAGATTATTGTTCCAAGTTAAAATAATAAAATCTCCCAATAATTGATATTATTTTCAAAAAAAGACTAGAATTAGATAATTTGTTATGGGTGATAAAGAAATTGAGGTTATTTTTCATACTTCACTCTGTATAGCAAATATTCAAAAACGAAAGTCATGCATTTCTACAGAATATGAAAAGGTTTATTGACACATGAAAAGTATTCTCGATTTCAAGTAGGTAAAAAATATTACTGGAGTTTTTTCCCAACACCAAACCGTTATTTTAACACCTCGACTCATGTTTCGATCGCCAAGTAATCATCTTCAGAGAAAGTTTAATCTTCCTCGTTATTAAATAATACTGGAGTTTTTTCCCAACACCAAATCGTTATTTTTAACACTCTTCGACAAGTGTTTCGATCACCAAGTGATCATCTTCTTCAGTTTTAATCTTCCTCTTTGAAGATGATTACTTGGTGATCGAAACACATGTCGAGGTGTTAAAAATAACGATTTGGTGTTGGGTAAAAACTCCAGTAATATTAATTATTACACCAAAGGTTCCAAGCAGTGAAGCATAAGTTCCTCGTTATCGCTTGTTCGAAACTTTTTGGACGAAAACAACACCGTGATCATGCCTCAGCCACTGTATTCACCAGATTTGGCCTTCTCTGACTTTCTCCTGTTCCCAAGGTTGAGGAAACTCCTGAGAGGACGGCGTTTTGCGACGATTGGGAGAATATAAACTGAATCGGGAAATAAAAACCAAAAAAAAGATTTGTTTCGAAGGTTGACAAAAATAAAAATTCATCGTATTTTTCGAGCAGAGTATTTTTAGGTAACCGCTGTTGAAAATTTTTCATTTCTGCAATTTAACATATTCTTGTACAGTGCTTTTCTTCAATGTGCCCAATTTTATTTTTTGAACGGATCAACACAAAAAATTGAAATTTGGGATAATGAAATTAATGCATGAATACTTTATTTTGAAATGACACTGACAGATGAAACTGTCGAGATGGGGACTGGGCGTCATCTAGAAAAAAAAATAAATGGAAAGGGGGATCTTGTGACCCATCTTTTTGAAGCTATTGACAAATGCTACATAACCCTAGAATATAATGTCAATATCTTCTACTAATACAAACTGGCAGAACTTTTAATGATTGCCTGAATACATTGACATTTAACTACATAATATTAGGTAATAAGCTTGAGGTCAATTCAGAAGATGCTCGAAGGGGTTGCCTTGAACTTCTTGAGAGATGAACAGCCTATCCGATATTTCATGCCGAACATTTTCGAACACTGTAACGTCAATATCTCTACAAATATTTATTATTCAGTTTTGTAGACCTTTTGCTTCAATAAGCCCCATAAAAAGTCCAAGGGTGTCAAATCTGGCGAGCGGGCTGGCCATTCTGTAGGACATCGACGGCTAATCCAACGACCAGGAAAAGTTGTATCGAAATAGTTTCTTACTTGTCTGGAGAAATGTGGTGGTCGTCCATCTTGGAATACAATATCCATATCGAATTCATTAGGATTTGCTTCGACGATTTCAGTGATGAGAGGGTCAACAGTAGTTTCCAGCATATTGAAATACAGTTCCCCTGTTGAATTTTGATCAATAAATAGAGGTCCTATAATATGGTATTCCAATATTCTTGCCCAAACGTTATTTTTTTCTGGATATTGGTTATGTGTTTTCTGAAAAAGGTGAGGGTTGTTGTCACTTCAATAACGGCAATTTGGTCTGCGAACATTGCCGTTTGATAAAAATTTACATTCGTCAGTGAAACAAATATCGTGGAGATTAATTCGCTAAATTCTCTTCTTCTCTCTTCTTCGATTAGGGTCGCCTTCAATTATTTGGTGTACCATTTCAGTTTCATATGGATGATACATATTCCTTTTACATAGTCTTCACACGGTGGAAAACGACACCTTACAAACTTTCGCGATAGAATAAGTAGACTGTTCAGGATTTAGTACCATCTCACCAATTATTTGCACTTGCTGCTCTTTCGGAATGTACGAATGACTTGAGGGCTTTTTGTTATGTACACTACCGATAGTTGTGAATTTGTATACAAGTTTCCTCAAATATTTTCTACAGATAGGACGATTGTGAAAACGTTCATTGAAAATCTTTTCAGTCTCGTGAAAGTTACGCGTCGCACCGTAAATAAAAATTGTTACAATTTTTTTTCCAATAGACGAGAATCGACCATTTTCGAGATTGTTGACGTGGTACTTTTCTACTAGTAAAACCGAAAACTAAATGAGATTATCCTCAACAAACAATGATGTTCGTTATCGTACTAACATTTTTTGTAGTTTCTATAAACAAAAAATAACTTAACAAACCTTAACGGGTTGTTGGAATTGCCTTATGGCAGACAAAAAAAAAATTCTAGGAATATCGATATTGATGTGTTTGTCTTCAGGAAATCATTAAATGTTACATCATTTTGTAGTAGGTGGAGATATTGACTTCATATTCTAGGGAAGTCAAGTATTCGTAAGGAGCTTCAAAATAATGTGTCGCAGGACCCTCTATCCGTTTAATTTTTTTCCCAGATGGCGCCCAGTCGCCATCTTGAAAGTTTCATTTGTCAATTTCACTTCAAAATGAAGTATCATTGCATTAATTTCATTATCCCAAATTTCAATCCTTTGAACTGACCCATTCAAAAAATTAAAGAGAGGGCATTAAAGAAGTGCTTTGTATTCTATTACAGGATATATTAAGGTTTCCTTCCTTAGTAAAAATGAATAAATTCTGCTGAAAATATCGATGTCTGTCTGTTTGTTAATATTGATGAGTGAAATGATAATTAAAGAAAACAATATCAACACAAAGACAGACTTCGATAATCCTAGCAAATTTTATTTATTTTCATTAACGAAAATAACTTGAATGCAGCTTGAAATATTCAAAATGATAGATATGATAGACAAAATTTCAAAAAAACATTTCCACACTGTCTATTGACACAAAAATGACATTCTCATGTTGAATTCATATTTATACAACGGCTCCTAGCTTTCAGGAAAACTTGAGCTGAAAATGTTCAAAATTATTAATACAGTTTATTATATGATTTTTACTATAAAGGATTTTACAAAGATGAGATTATTTTACGGTTGAGAAAGTTATTGTATAGCGAAACACGATTCAAAGATTTTGTAAAACTCTTTATAGTGAAAATCATAACAAATGTTTCTGTTTAAAATCTGTTTTTCCGTTAATCAGCTGTCGCCCCCATACGAACGACAACTCTCAAAAACCTCAGTCGAGGTCTTTTAACGTTTGATTCCTAACACGGTATAATATTATAATAAACTGTGTTAATTAGTTTTAATAAGTATGTGCCAGTTCTATTCAATTATTGAAAATATTCAGATGAAATATGGACTATCACTAGTCCTCTGAGTAAGGTTTTGTCTTTCGGTTTGGTTTGATTACTTTGGATGACATTATTACATCTCATTTATTATCACACCTTAAATTCATTGTAAAGTTTAAAGATGAATCTGATTGATACATTTTTTTGTGACAAAAAAAATGGTCACGAATTGTGATACCAGAAATGTTGAATAATATTTGGACCTGGAGATATTTATTCAACCAAAGTTTCAGTTATAAAATCGGATGAAGGTCGGCAGTTTTACGGAAAAAAGTTAATTAAAAGTTTCTGATTACTTTCTATTAATTAGTTTTACACGGGATGGAGGATATTCAAAGAGGATTATTTTTCCGACTTTAGCGACCCTTTATCATATTAAGGGTGGATGGATTTACGTGCTTAGGAAATTTGAAATGTTTGGAAATCGGTGAGGGGACTGGTGGATCAGTTTCTGACATCTCAGATTATACTCTGTGAATGAACCAGAAATTTATAATGGTGATATTTCATGATTTGAATGTCTGTTAGGTATTCAACGTTTGAACAGTGATATACAGGGACGGTGATTTGTTCTACTAATTCATTCGTCCGCATTCTGAAACAGTAGCTTGAGCCCAACAGCCGTATCGTTCAACCCAGCTAGGAGTCGGACGTTGAAAGGTCGGACTACTTCAGTCCTTACCTGACACAAGTCTCTACTTCTGTGAGTTGTTTTTCATAACGAGGTTGAAGCTGGTTAACGGAAAACATATTTTCATATGAACTGTTTTCGAATCTGTTCTGAAATATTCAATATTAGCGACATTCTTTGACTTTGCACGATATTTTATTTCTAAATCAGTTTGTTGCATCGAACATGAGAATATTTATGTCGGTAAAATTAGTTATCAATTTTTTTGAAGCTCCAAAAATTTTCAAGTAAACAAAAAATATTATAATTTCAAGGGGAAATGTATTCTAAACTTAAATAAATTCATTTCATTTAATGTTCAAATTGTTCATCATTCACTTCTTGACAAAAATGGAGTTTGTTTACAAATTCATTATGGAATGTTTCTGGAGTAATTTCGTTGAGAGAACCTCTTATTCTGACCATGACTGCGATTTTGTAACGTGAACTTCAAGGTGTCATCAATCTAAGGTTGTTATATCAGATAATGCAGCGGGTTATTCTAAGACCCCACATTTACCTAGCAACTGGTTCCGATAATTGTCATTCAGCCACTTTTAAACCAGCTCCTCCTGATGAAAAGGTACCTGATCGTGCTGAAATCGTTTATCAGTAAAAAACTCATTCGGGTTCGACAATTTTCCAAACTGGTAGGCAAAAGTAATCCCTTAGAAGAGCCCTCTGGATCACCAGATATTGCGCTTCTAGATGTTTTTTATGGTACACGTAACATCTAAAGTGAACGATACACACTTGCAATCCATTTCAGAATTCGTGTATAGTAGTGCTTGTAACTATATTACTCTAGGAACATTTCGTGATACCTAGATATAGGAAAAATATTTGTTAAAAACATATGTTAACCATTGTTATCAGATAATATTCATTGGAATGAACTGTTTTCAACGCTTTTTCTTTTGAAGTTATGATAGTGGAAAATGGTAGTTATGAAATTGAAAAGAATATCGGAAAATAAAAATTATATTGAGCAGAAAAAACCTGAAAAGTAATTCCAATGAAATAACCCTGAAAGGGTTATTTCATTGGGTTTATAAAAATAAACAGAAAATTACGAGTGATATACAATGATATTCAAAAATAATAATAATACGGCGCCATTAAGGTGAGACATTTTGAATTTGGAACGAATGTATAGTTTCTTAGAGCCGACATTTCTAATGAAAAAGTAATTGAAAACGTATTTCGGTTTAACCGAAAATAAACTCAAGTCAAGAATTCTAAAAAACTTGTATATACATAGAGTTTATGATTATTATAAAAGTCCAACCAGCAAGCCCGTAATATTTTTTATTATGTGAAACGTGGCTTAAAAATAATGATACTAATCAATAGCATTGTTGTACTAAGGTTGAAGATAGGAGATCCTTATTTCTCAGGTCGTACAATTTCGACTTTTGTGGGTTGCCATTCGTAAGGAGATGAGAGCTCGTTGATGAATAAATCCATTTGCAAATCTATTCCTTTAAGTTTCTATCGAAGCGGTAATATTCTTTTCGACTGATTTTCAGAACATTTCTTCCATTATCGTTTTCACGTTCAATGATAACCAAATGAATATAAATTCCATATATTTCCATCATTAATTTCGAAGCTATTATTCCCAGCATCCATTTCACATTTTGTGACCCAGTTAAAATCAAGTTCACGCTGGCTGGCTGATATTTTATGCAAGACGTCACTTTTGATTTGTTGACGCTAGGTTTCTACGATATTCCATCGATTTTGTATAATTATCGGATCAATCTTCTATATAGTTCAAATTGTGGATTTATGAATATTGATATTTTGCTGTGACTATTGAAGGAAGAGTCAATTATTTGTTCATTTAATAAGAGAGAATTCACCTACTTCGAACGTTAACCTCAATTATTGAACTGACGGATGGTCCTGTTCAAAATACAGTGCCGACGGAAATTCTTTATTAGATACACCCCAAAAGCCCACTGGACCACCTGATATGACGCCTCTAGATGATTTCAAGGAGCTACGTTACATCTGAAATGATAATACCCAACAGCAGTTCATTTTAGAACTCGGCCATAGAGGAAGTTGTTTTTGCGAAATTATCCCAGGAATATTACATAATGTGGGAACACAATTTGTAAACAGGCTTCATCATTGTCAGGGAGAGAAAAACCAACATTTTGAAAGGTCATTGAAATGGAGTGAAATAAGTTTCTAATACTTTTTTGAAATTCTGATAATGGTAATTTTTGTAGTTTTTTCAATGCGAATATAAAACTGCTGATTAGTGGTGAGTATTATGTCAATTCTAAAAATGAAAAAGTTTTGAAAGAGATCCAAAACAAGCTTTATTCAAAAATACCAGTACCGCAACAAAATGAAAGGAAGGGGAGTTCACATAGTGTATACAGTGCATTTCTTCAATGTCCCCGGGTCATTGGGGATAATGAAATTAATGCATGAATACTTTATTTTGAAGTGGAATTACCAGATAAAATTTTCAAGATGATGACTGGGCGGCATCTGGAAGAAAAAAAATTCACAACCCTAGAATATGATGGTGAACCATTTAATAATTTCCTGAAGACAAACACATTATTATCCATATTATAGAACTATTCATTTTTATCTGCCATATGGCAATTCTAAGAACACGATATAAGGTTTGTTGAGTTATTTTTTGTTTATGAAAACGACTAAAAATGTCAGTACATCAATGAACATCATCGTTCATTCTCATTTAGTTTTTGGTTTTACTAGTAGAAAGGTTCCACCTCGACAATAGTTGAAGTATTGAAGAACTATATTGTAGGACCTCTATTTATTGATCAAAATTCAACAGGGGAACTGTATTTGAATATGTTGAAATCGTCGAAGCGAATCCTAACGAATTCGATATGGATATTGTATTCCAAAAATATGGACCACCACCACATTACTTCAGACAAGTGATAAACTATTTGGATACTACTTTTCCCGGTCGTTGGTTTGGCCGTCGAGGTCCTACAGAATGGCCAGCCCGCTCACCAGATTTGACACTTTTGGATTTTTTTCATGGTACTTTTTAAAGCATAAATTCTATGAAACTCAACATTCTTTCATATTCAATATACGGCAGAGAGTAATAAATATTTGTAGACATATTGACGTTGCTGTATTCGAAAATGTTCGGCGTGAAATGTCGGATAGGATGTTTATATGTCGAAAATTTCAAAGCAACCATTTCGAGCTTTTTCTGAACTGATCTCATGCTCATTACCTCATATTATGTAGTTAAATGTCAATGTATACAGGTAATTAATCAAAGTTCCGCCATTTTGTAGTAGTTGAAGATATTGACATTATACTCTAGGCGCCCAGTCGCCATCTTGAAAGTTTCATCTGTCAGTTTAACTTCAAAATAAAGTTTTAATGCATTAATTTCATTATCCCAAATTTCAATTTTTCGAGTTGACATTTGAGGGGACATTAAAGATATGCACTGTATAGTTTCTGATGAAAACAAAATTATAATGAAAAGCACTTCTAAGTTTTAATTTACAGTCTCTATAAATAAGAAATTCATTAAACTGAATCAATTCCAATCATTTATTATATTACACAATTATGAAAGTTTTTACATATCTAATATATAGAAATGAATTGCTCTTTGTTAGTCTCGCTAAAACTCAAGAATGGTTGGACCGATTTGCCAGGGAAAGTGAGTTAATATGAAAAAAAAATAATAAAACAACTTGAGAACGGCCCGACTAATTTGTATGACTTTTGTATTTTTGGATTCGTCTTCGTCGGGAATAGAATAATATGTATTGAAATATGATGATTTTTTCAATAAAACTTTCAATAATAATATTGAAAGAACTCAAGAACTCAATTTATATGATTTTTGTGGTTTTGGTTTTATCTTCATCGGGAATAGGATAATAAGTATTCCAATATGATAATTCATCAAAGAAAATAATTATAATAATAAAAGAGGCAAAACAGCAGTGATAATAGTGATGTGTCATGTGTTATAATAAAACGCAACTAACATGTATATTACAGGGTGCTTTACTGAAGACTGCACTCTTTCTACCAATTCCCATTAATTTTCTGGTATACGAATAACATTCGTTCTATTGAACTCAATAGCGGATCCGCTAGTTAAAAAAATATCTAATTTATTTCAGAATTCTTCGTGTCAAGATCAAATAACAATTGTATTTTTGTTTCTACATAGGCAACTTTCGCTAGAAGCGTTGATATCATATAAATTGTGAAAATTCTATGGGATTGATTAAATCACTTGGAAAGGTCTATTCATTTCAAAAATGGTTTATTCCTACAACATTTGTTCTAATACCACCAAACTATCCCTTACATTTGTCGAATCATAAATTTTCAAAATGGATATGGCTGGCATCTTGTTTTTCACTATATTGAATTTCCCCCTTAAACTCTTTCATTTGATATCCGTTATCAGAGGGTTCATACAAACATAATCCACCATCTTTAAATATCTGCCGTATTAGATTCAGTGTAACCATTTTATTTACCAAATTCTTTCCAATGGACCCTTCCATTTGGTTTCGAGATTATTGGGCCACCTGAAAAACCAATTTCCATTTTGGTCAGTCCGCCATATTGGATTAGGAGAAACGTTATTGACAGAATTTCCATTCGGGATCAAAATCTTCTTCAATTCAACTTTTGAGAATCAAGCTTACTCGAATATCATCTAAATCCGAAATATAATGTACTTCAACTTTGATTACCCTCAAATCCATTCGTTTGAACTCGTATACAAATTATAATAATAGGTACCGGAGACGTGTTCTTAGGATGTTTTATTGTAACCCATAAGAAATTGCCTCCTCTCAAGTATAATAGAACGCCCCAAATAACTATATATTTCCCTTCATTAAGTTCACTTTCACCCCTGCGCAATTTTTCTGTGAACTGTCTGTAAATTAACTTTCAGTATCCACCATTATGTTTTTACCGGCATACTTTTTTCAATCTCTTTCTTTTCGTTATATTATATATCAGAAGCAGAATCCTTCCAATTGCCACATATTTGTCCTTTGTGAAGTATATTTTTATCCCGCACATAAAGATTTACCGTTTTCCCGTCTGTTATCATCACGAACGAAGACTCCCTATTGCGAAAGAAGTCCGGGAAAATAAGAAATACGTAAAAACTGACAGGGAATTTGCTTGGCTGGCTTTTACAAAAAACTTATATCGACTTGTTTTTCATTCTCTTCATGTTCTTGATAAAACCAAAGTTTTTATGTTTGATAAAGCTTTTATTTATTTAAAATCAATGACGATATTCCGCTTTATAATAACAATCAATATCTTGACGAAAGCTATGTCAATTATGGCTAACAACTTTATTATTTCCTGTTTGTATAGCATCCGAGGAACTTTGACAATATTCAAATAATATATTCAGCGTTCGGGAAATTCTCTGAAAGTGTTTCGAAAGAACAAAAAATGTCATTATAGAAATATCGAGATGTGAATTTATTCGTGAATGTTAGAGGTTTGATACCACATTGTCTATTGAAATAATTTCAAAAATATTACCCTAAGAACGAAATAATTGAAAACCGGATATCTATATAAATAATTTTTAGCTTCCCAAATTTCTGTTACCGGAGTTGTCGGTTGATTGATGAAACCACCAACACAGATAAAAACTTGACAAGTTGATTTATGTGCCGCAACAATAGGTGGTTCCACTCATGTCTCGCTTGCGTTTACGCAGTTTTTTTATCAAGAACTCTTCTTGGTTAGTCACATTTTGTCACCGATCAGTCTACTCTCTTCGGCGGCTAAGCTGGCTGAAAGAGTTGTTCTCCAAAGGCTTAACTCCACTGAGTTACAGGCTCTAAGGCTGGTCGAAAACACCATCAAAGAGGTCAACTCAAATAAAAAAGTTCACATAGTGCTACTTGACATCTCGAAGGCCTACGACCGTGTCTGGCACGAAGGTCTTCTGCACAAGTTAAACGCGTTCGACCTGCCTAGGGGCCTCGTCCGGTGGATTGGGTCTTTTCTGAAAGACAGGACATTTCAGATTAGAGTAGAGGGATCTCTGTCTGATAACAGAGAGATCATTGCTGGAGTGCCACAGGGATCCGTGCTCTCTCCGAAGTTGTACTCACTTCAAACCAGTGACCTTCCGAGGCCCGAGCGTGTGAAGATATCCTTATACGCCGATGACACGGCTCTCCTCTCATCTTCCATGGGTCGGGAGCTCGGCGTCGTCTATATGCAACGTGCAGTGGATGACCTCGAGCGCTGGTACCTTGACTAGAAGATCCGAGTGAACCCGGAAAAGACTCAGGCAATAACCATGAAAAAATTACTATCTTCTCCGGCCAGAAGAGTGAGAATCTCTGAAAGGGAGATTGAGTGGCAAGCGCGGGTAAAGAACCAGGGCTTCTAATAGATCGTAGGCTCACTTGAAACCCGCACATTACGAGCGTCAAGTCAAAGATCGAGGGTCGAATAGAACGTCTTTACCCTCTGATCAATTGAAAATCCAAGATGAGTCTTAAAAACAAAAAAAGCATCTATAATACGATGTTCAAGCCTGTCATCATGTATACTTTAGGCGTTTGGGGACAAGCGGCGAAATATAATATCACTATTCTGGAGGTATTGCAAATCAAGCTAATGAGGATGATTGTAAATGCTCCTTGGTCCGTGCGGAATGAAGCCATCTGCAGAGATTTGCAGCTGCCTTCCATTCGGCAGTCCTTTCAGTCGAGAAATCAGATAGTTTTCGATGGTGCAGAAACTCATGAAAACCCATTAGTCAGGGAAGCTATGGATTATACTGTAGATGACCCCTACCAATATAGAAGGTTATGACACTCTGTCGAATAAGGCCCCTATATCATTCGCTGAAAGATGAATAACTTTTTCATCTAACTCACCCCAGCCAGGAAGCGGTTCATCGTGAAGGGCGGCACTGACGTCTGAGGACATTCATGCCGCCATACCATCAACACCCACCATCAGTTATGACCCGTTTGTCCTTCTGGCAAACATCAGTTCAAAGGGTAAGGGAGCCAGGCTCCAACCTGCTTGAAATCAAGATGACGTGCAGGTGTTTGGACGTGATACTCAGACGATTTACTTCGTTGTATAGAGACCATGCCCGGTACTAATGATGGATCAAGTACCCAGAAACCGGTAAATCGGTTGGTCGGATCGACCTAACTATGGCAAAATGAAATATCTAAAAATTGTTGATAATTTTTTTTTCAATTGATATTTAGCTATGTCTGTTTTTACAATAAACAATGGCAGTTATTAACATAGGATATGAATTTTTTAATTAATTTGTTTGTTAAATTATTTTGAACAAATAGAGAAATTCAATATTTTTGAACATTTTTTTTTGCTATTTTGTTGTTTACAGATAATTATGATTAAACTTTTTTTTTCTCAATTATAATATTTAATTGTTTAAAATCAATTTTTTTATATTACCATTATATAAATAATTAGTTAAGAAATAATTTCACTTTTAAAAATCATAATTCAAACTTTTAAATAGTTTATCAAAAAAAATTTATTCAATATTTAATTGTTTATTAGTTTAACAATTTGTTATAAACAAATATTGACCAACGTTATATTTTTCCTGATGCAGAAAAAAAATATAAAAACAGCTATATATGAAAAAATGTCATAAAAAAATTTTTTTATTACCGTATCGTATGATATAAGAAAGTATTATAATAAATAAAAAAAAATTATAGCATTTTTTTATATATATAGCTGTTTTTATACTTTTTTTCTGGTTTAGAAAAAAATATAACGTTGGTCAATATTTGTTTACAACGAATTGTTAAACTAATAAACAATTAAAAAATAAATAATTTTTTTTGCCAAACTATTTAAAAGTGTGAATTATGATTTTTGAAAGCAAAATTATTTCTTAAATCATAATTATCTCTAAACAACAAAATAGCAAAAAAAAATTCAAAAATATTGAATTTCTCTATTTGTTTAAAACAATTCAATAAACAAATTATGTAAAAAATTAATATTCTATGTTAATAACTGACATTGTTTAATGTGAAAACAGACATAGCTAAATATCAATTGAGAAAAAAATTATCAACAATTTTTAGATATTTCATTTTGCAATAGTTATAAAAAATCATAATTAACAAATTAATAAATTTTTATGAACTTTTATCTCAGGATCGTATGAAATATACATATCAAAAGGGCTCCACGAAGTTTAAAATTTATAGGCCAATTATTTATTCCTTTTATCCCATTATTCATGCCAACGGCGATTGCTGGGAAAAAATTTGTTAGTTAACAATTGAATAACTTTTTGAAAAATGGTGATAAAACTTTTTTTTCTACAGGACTCGATTCATTCAAGTGTTAAGAAGATACAAAATTTTTTTCAAATTTTTAAAATGACAATTTATGCTATAAAAAATTATTTCTTTTGATAAACTCTCTTTAGCGGCAGCGCGCGCATGCCGTAACAGCCGCGCGGAACCTAATTTTTAATGTCAAATTAAAATTATAAATAATGAAGATAGAGTTTCGGGAGTCGGGACATTTTATCGGAACTTTCCTCCTCTTTAATGAGCTTTTTTCAAAATTGCTCAATTATTAATATTTTTTGAGTTATCAACGAAAAACTAAATGCCATTTTTGTTAAATCTTATTTTGTTACCTGCACCAAAATCCTTCAAAAAATTTTTCTAGAGGTGATTCCGAATCGAACGAGCTACCGCTCATATTTTAAGGACCTTTATCTCTATTTTTCATGTTTTCAAAGTTGTTGATTCTACACGAATTACTAACCAGATCTAGCCCCAAGCGACTTCTTTTTGTTCGAAGAGAAAAATACCCACTACTATTTGGAAGGGTTGCAGGGATGGAAGAAGTGTGTAGATTTAAAAGTGACTATGTTGAAAAACAAAAAAATAATTTGAAAAAATGTATTGCATCTTTGTTAGGCCGAAAAGTTTTCATATCACTCTCGTATTTTTTTTCTATAAACGCCTTGATGTTGACGTGTTCCTAATCAAGGTAATATTCTGATGAAAACACTCTTTTCACGATAGAAAACTCAAGGTTATATTTTCAACAAACACCATTTAAAAACAAAGGAATTCAATTCAATTGTGTTCGTAAAAGTTTGTTTACTTTTCTAAATATACTCACTTCTCTGTCCTCTCGTCAGAATGTTACAAATACCTACATCATAGAAAAACCAATAAATTTAAAGCAAGTAATTATTCAACAGATAGCTCATGATCACTGAATAGCTGAATAGCAGATTATATTGTAAAATAATAATAATATACATGGTACATGGTGTAATAGAAAATTTATTTTCAGGTAATTCCATCGTTGATTATGTGGCTTTCATTTGATGCGTTCATGTAGTTCACTTGCCTCTGTCCGAAATGCATAGCTGTGCAGTCGATATTCTACAATACACATCATAATTACATATTTATCAGACTCAGCTTACCAATTCTGCGAAGGGTTGACGAAGAATAAAAAGAAAACACCCAGAAATTTCTCTAATATTTTGCAGACGTTCAGGACAAATGGGATTACAGGGGATTACAAGCCTAAGTACGAAGAGCTGGGCTATTAAACAAATTTATGACGAATTCTTATAAATATTCATGGTCCCTCGAGAAAATAGTTATACCTTTATCGGTTTCAGAGCTACAACTGACCTGTTGTCTTCCAAAACGAGACACCCGAATCGAAAAAAGTCCGAGTTTTAAGTTCAAGAGAAATGTCATAAAATATTCGCATTTTAAAGTGTTCATCGAGTTGTAGTTTTTTCCACAAAGAACAGCATTCTTCGATGTATCCCTATTGGAAATTCCTGACTCTCTACCTA
>WOGN01003607.1:0-15032 GCA_015342105.1 Leptinotarsa texana
AGTTTTCCTTTATTTTCAGTATTTCAATATTGAATTTCACAAAGGATTTGAAGCTTTATATCTTCTTTTATTTTTATTTGTTTGCGAGCGCTTTCGACAGACAGCTGGTCGTACTGTCATCATCTGGCCCCTCTCAAACTGAACAAGTTCAGATTTCCCTCCTAGCCTCATTATAACTGAATTCAAGTTGATGCGGGATTGAAGTGCTTCTCACGTAGTGAGAGTGCTTCTCACGTGGTAGTCCATGAACCTTATTGCACTTCAAAAAAGATTTCACGGGCAACCTGAGAATGAAGTTGAAAGCTCTGTCCACCAATTGACAAGGCTTACTGAGAATTTCATTTCAATATGCAACAAGATTCTTAGAAGCTCAGCCCGCCCGTTCAGGTTTGACACCCGAATACAGCTTGAAAAAGTCTTATAAGTATCTGAAATCTTTGCCTGAATCCCTGTGAAATGCGGATTTGTATTATACTTTCTTCAATTACGTTACGAAATAATACTTGATATTGACGTTTGCCTTTGCGAAATTTCCTCTAGTTCGATTTATCATTTTCACTTTTCTGAATGCGTTATAATTCCAAATGTATGGATGATTAACAGTTAATACAAGACAAAGTATAACACTCCTCTTAGAAATGCGATTTGATTCGAAATGCAAATAGAAAATGCTGTACTATGAAACAAAACAGTTGATGGTATACCTGAAAGGGTTCATCCAGGATATTTCGAGGAAAATAACAAAATCACTTCTTATTCTCAATAGGCCAATTATCATACAAACAATTCACAATAGTTAAACCGTACTGTAGTACTCTTCTCATCGCGTGTCTTGCATCTAGTTAGCGTCATCCAAGGCCTAAACCAAATTTCTAACTCCAATTTAGCCTTTACTTGCGGTACATCAGTGATTTCTTGGACAGATATTATTGAAAAATTTTCCTGTAATTTTGAGTGAATCAAATGTTATGATCCTCAATGAATGCATAATTATGAAGTTGAAGTATTTTGTCTGCAATCAAACTTATTTGGAATATCCAAAACGCGTATATTTGATGAAATGAATATATCTTGGAAAGTTCTTAGATGAGATATGATTTTTTTTTCAGGTTCGTTGGTGATATTGAAATCGAAGTTTGTCAAAGAAATGACTACAAAGTTCGTAAAGAGGTTTAAATCAGTGATGGCTTGTTTCGCCATATTGGCTTTGGGTGCTATAATAGTCGTAGTGTGGGTACAGTTCAGTCAGGGTTCCATCAGCAACAAACGACAGTTCACCTCACTCAATGCTACCACCCCTTCATATCAAGAGGATAAACGGATCTTCAACGGAACCAAGCATAAAGGTGAGTACTGTTTTTTTGTCAACAATTTAAATCATATCTTTTCCAGATTCATGATATTGGCATTGTACTATAGTGAAATCAATTGTGAAATCATATCAATATTTCATTTGTTGAGAAAACTTGTGTGACGATGGGGAGAGTCATGTCTGACCGAAAAATGAAATTCAATAAAATTCAAATAAACAAAAGAGAAATATGAAACAGTAGGGGTTTTAACAATATTTCTTGTCCAATAGCCAGGATCCATTGTCTCGTACATCGAATGGATCTTAATAAATCAACTTCTAAATTATAGCAGTTCATCATCGGCAGACAGTATGATTTTGGCACACCTAATAATTTGCCCACGGTAATTGTCCCAAATACAATACAGGGCGTTACACTCGTTTTCAGAGTTGCCCACACTAACGTTTTCACTCTTGTCTCGTATACAGGTTATATTTTCGGACATTCGATGCCGGTATGTCGAGAACACTGAATAATTCCTGTGAAATGAACGACATTGGTACAACTGTCTGTTTAATTTTTCAAAATTGAAAAAATTACGCACAGTTATTTTATGTTACCGGTGATTCTAATTGAATAACAACTTTACTAAATAACGGAATTATATTTTGAAGAACTGCTGCATCTGAACTCAATAATATAAATGAAAAATCTCCGTTCCACAATGCTTTCTTCAGGTACACAGCGAGCTGTGTTTTCAATTTGTTCACCAAATCTGTTTTCTGTTTTTCTTTCAAAATCTGTTTTTTCGTTAACCAGCTGTCGCAAACCTACGAATGACAACCCTCAGAAGTCTAAATTTGGGCGAAGCTTGAACAAAATGTTGAACCCCTTGTTGATGAATTGCCGTTAATGGAGCTCAAAAAAATATATTTTCAACAAGACGGGGCTTCGCCTCACGTCACTGAAAATGTCCAATTTTTTGGCTGCAAATTTTGGTAATAATTGGAGACCCAACCAATGACCCAACTGTTGGCCGGGCATGTCACCGGACCTAAAGCCTATGGACTTTTACCTCTGGAGAAGGTTGAAAAATCTTATTTTTGAATTGCCGACCAATTTTAGATACGAATTGGAAGAGGCAGTGACGCAAAGTGTTGCTTCTCTCACCTCTCACCTATTGAACTAATTCATTCTGCAAAAAACGTTCAGAGTGTAGGAGAAGCTGCTTGATATTTCGATATTTCTCTGAAGAAATATATGTCATTGTTTGTTTTTTATCATTATTATTATTGAAATTTCATTTATTAGTATTAAATATAGTTTTATTGAAACTATACGTTTTGATTACTACTATGAAAAGCTTTCTCAACATTTGTTAGCTACTACTGAAACATTTCTTTTTGTGTTATCGCCACGCGGGTCCAAAGCCTACATCATTAAAGTAGGCGTTTCAAAGTCAACATGAAAAAGATGAAAGGCAAAACATCAAGTGTGTTACATTTTTGGAAAGGTAATTTTAAGCTCTATAGGAATATAAACGGTGTCTCATTGAAAAAAGTAGTTTTCCATCAATTACTATTGATATCTCATTTGCAAAAATGAGTTCTTCACACCATTAAATTTAATGTCAAAATGTGCTTTAGAAATGTTCTGATAGAAACAAAAAATTTTTGACAAGACACCATTAAGTTTGTCAAAAAAGTCGACCCTCAGACACAGCCATCATCTATCTACTTTTCCTTCAAAAGTATCAAATTTAGCCCACTCTGTACATTAATTGAGATATCGATATATAACCATCGTTCTCACAGTCAACGCATATACCACTAATGATGTCTGCCGCAGCAGATGACGAAACGTTTGTTACTACAAGTTCCATTCGACCACGGGCTACCAACACATATTTCGTTTTCTCTATTTCCAAACGGTTGGAAAATAGATGGGTAGGTCACATTTTATAATATTTTTATTTTCAAATTTGATTTAAATGATTTTTCAAATTCTCCTAACCTGATAATATTCAACTAGCCTCAAACTCGGATTTATAGACTCCCAAACCGTATAGGTACTATGAATTAGTAGTAGTAGAAATAATTTTGAAATAGATAACTTTTTTGGAATGGGAGATTAATTAGTGAGGTGCTTAGTAGGAACACCGACAACGGATTAGACAGCTTGTCAAATTACTTATGTATGTAATGTAGATTTCGCTGCTGGCGTCAATGTTTTGGTTGGTTTCCGGGTTTTGCCGTGGTCTTCTTTGGTCATAATCTCTAATCGTTTCAACTGCAACTGCGGCAGTCATCTTCAGTGGCGTGGTCGAAGTACTCTTCTAGAGGTATTAACTGAAATCCAATTTCAGTTGATATGTAAGTTGATAATCAGTTGCAATCGAAATATTCGGATATTGTAACCAAAGAAGACCACGTCAAAACTCGGAAATCAATCAAAACACATAGTCATAATGTAATCACTGTTTCGTACCAAACTATTTTTGTGTACCTGTGTAATATACACTGAACACAAAGATTGATCAACACGCCTCATTCGCTTATTCTATGCCATTCAACTCACTCTTATACCACCTGTTATCTCACAAGGCAATTGACTTTCTATTATACAAATAACGAAAATCAACAAACTAAATAAAATTATATGATAGAAATAGATGAATCTTCTCGATGAAGTATCAATATTAGATGGTCGTACTCGATAGGTAATGAAGTACACGGTTCAAAGTAGTGACTATCCATGCATCGACGCTTCTTGATTATAGTTATTTCGATACGATAAAGTGTATATCCGAAGAATAGCCGATAATAATATCAATGCATTCGTGATAGATCTACGCTAAGATAAACTTTCGAACAATCAAGTATATTTCTTTGAACCATTGATTGCATTACAGTACACAATTTAGAAATATCTTTGCGAATCTATTCGTTTGGGTCACTCTCTATCTCTATGCATAAACTCCTCGGTCTTGAGTCCAAGTCAAAAATAAATTAATTGGATGAATTCGATTGAAGCGAATTTCAAACAAATCGCATATGGGTAACAGTTTGGAAATGTTTATATTTGATTTTGTAAGTTATGATTTCGTTTCGTTTGGGATATTTTTAACTCATGCGTTCACTTTTCTCTTCTGTTCTGATGTCATAGAACACATTCAAAATTGAATTTATTCTCGTATATTTTTATATTTATGAATTCATTAGTTCATTAAATTTTTGACCGATACAAAAAGTGAATCAGCCATGAAGAGAATTATTCAGGACCAGTTATGGTACTTGAAAAGGTCTAAGTTATTCACCTATTCAACCTATTATCAAGGCCGTGATAAAAAAACTGTGTCTGCTGAAAAACGTGGCAATTATGTGACATTTCCTATTTGGAACATAGGCGAAATGATCTATAAATCACACCTTCAAACCAATCTTAGTTGACCAGATTCATAGTTCACTATCTATGAAGCCAAGTGTCAAGTGAGCTTTTATCCGTAATACTACAGTAAGTAATGTACATAACTATCATTAGAATAGCTGAATCGATGAGTAATGAACTATTTTTTTGAAATTATTCCTACATTTATCTGAGAAATTGTTGATTATTTCGTTTGAAATTTTGAGGTTAGAATATTTCCGTAAACTTTGAATTGATTTTTTTCCACAATAAATATACATTTCCATAATTTGCAATATTGCAATATGTTCTCGCACTGTGCATTCATACAGTTCACCAAATTTTGCTGATATTTCATCGACAAAGATGATATAAACTATTTTAGAGTACAGATACAAACAGGGAGCTTTCGAAAATGTCAAGCGACGAAGCATTTGCCCTCCTTGATGAGGAGACATCAGATCAAAAAGGAATAACAGACCGGCAGACTATAGACTCAGACATAGGTGGGGACTGAAACGCAGAAGACGTTTTTCCGTATGAGTCAGCTCTTTCTATTCGATCGAATAGCCATTTGTGTTCCTAAAGTTCTTCTTCACGATCTGAATGTAGATTCGACTTCTCTCCCCATCCACATCAGGCTGTAGACCAAAGAAGCGACGTCAAATATTACCTCCTAAAAGAATACGTCGTCAGTCTCCAACTGTTGATCCAGAAGAATCGGAACCTTATTCATCTGATGATACCCAGATTATAGTTTCGATGAAAAAAATAGTAAAAAGAAACCGCCCCGCCGTCTTGCTTTTGTTTCCTCAAGCGGGCCTTCCGAAGCTAGTGAAGAGGAAACGATTTAAGATGAAGTAGCACCGGCAAAAATAAATCCATGTGATAACCCAGGTGCAATAAAGTGGGAAAAAGCTTCTCCACTTCCCAACCTTTCTTTCAAGTCATTCATCTTTGATCGACCTTTTGGACTGGTAGGAAGAATTTTCACTAATGATGTCCTATCCATTTTTTAAACAAATTTTGACGACATCATTATGAAAACTTTTGTAGAACAGAGCAATTTATATGCATTACAAGAAGGTGTGAAACTGGATTTTTTTCAGGTTTTTCAAGATACTTTGCAATTTAGATTTGCTGTCGACCACTTATTTTATGAAAAAAAATTGAAAACAAAAATTATAATAATTGGTCCTATAAAGGGTTAATATTATCTTAAACGTAACGGTATTTTCGCATTCTTTGTCGGTGTTTTCGCGTTCTTTATCGCATATCTCTATTGCAATGGCTCGTTGGCGGCGTCCTCAAGGGATATAGAGGGTAGACATATCTCAATGATTTTGTAAGTGAATTGCACTGCTATTTGCTTGAGACGACCATGTTGCTTTCCTTGATGTAGCGACATGTTTGCATTCTTGAAATTCTTTCACTCTCAGGCAATACTGAACGAACTATAGCTTACTTTACACGGTAAATTCTTATGACATTTGTCAAAGGAATTATACCTATTTTCGTCGAATATCAAAAGAATCTTTTGACGTTTGATGAAGGAAATATACCTGTTTTCGTATGATGATCTTTTCAAAAGTGTATTTTTTGAGTCGTGAGAGTGGAGTACTATGGAGGCAATATAATTTTTTTTCATAGTCCATTCAATTTGTAGGCGTACTTTATGAATACGTCAAGTTACAGACTAATTGGAGACTCTTCTTTAGGGGGTGAACTTTTCAGTTTGCCCTTCATTACACTTCAGTAGGTCTTGTAGTGATAATTTTTTCTCTTTATTTTTCAGATCGTGGAAGGTAAAATACTTGAAAAAATAAACTATCAATGTCATTTTTGCATATTCTATGAACATGAGTAGTACTACCCGTTCTCAGAATGTTTATTGTCTTGCCGATTAACAGTCCATACTCGAGCAGAAAAGCAAACAAACAACCTCAAATCTCGCGATTCGGTCTGGTTCTATCGAAACACGAGACATACGCTGATATACGCGACACCCGATATTGTGTCGGGCAATGTCCTTGTGAAGGCTTTTCTCTCTCTGGAAGTACGTGATGTTCATGACCACACACCACGTGCAAAATACAGAATGAGAGTTGTTAGTTCCGTACAAAATTGGCGGTTGAAAGTTTGAAGACCGCTCAGCAAAAGTGACACATATATTGTAATAACGAACGGCTTTGAACTCGCTAATTAAAGAAATATACTGAACTAGCGACCACAGCGCACACGACAAATAATTGATTTTTTATGGAAGACTGTTCAAACTGTGAGTTATATCATTGTACTTTTCATAGGAAACCCTGATAATTTTATCTAAAATGCCGGCTAAAAATGCAGCTTTGGATAGATGGAAGAACATTGTCTAAAATAATATAAATTGTATTGAAATCCCTGAAAAAAATTAAAAGATTAACCATAAATAACAATTTTATTAAAACGAAAAACTGAAATTACAAAGAAATAACATACTGAGGGAGAAGGAGAGAGTGTACATATAAAAATTACCTTTTCATCACTGTTTCTCCGTACCGCTATATTTTCTGAGGCTGAAATTTTGTATGTAGGTTCGATTCATGTTGTAACAATGCAATATGAATGATTTTCAAATATTTCCATCTGGGACCCCTCCACCGGGGGAAAAGGGCATAGTTTACATATAAAAATTACCTTTTCGTCACTGTTTCTCCGTTCCGCTATATTTTCGGAGACTGAAATTTCATTTGTAGGTTCGTTTTATGTTGTAGATGTGCAGTAAGGAAGGATTTCCAAATATTTCAATTGGGTGGTTTCATTTATTGTATCAGCCCATAAATTGTATGTTAAATTTTCCTATGTACATCATGTTCGATTTGTCCTTCCTTAAAATCAATTGTATCAGCTCTAATCCTTCTGAGCATTTTTGTACGAAATATTACACGTTATTGATAACCTTATAGCGGATAATTTTGTACATACTTGAATAATTTCTAGTAAGGGTAAAATCATTGTATGAATTTTTTTTAAATTTGCAACAGTACTGTCATCATTAACTTGAAGTTTTCCTTCCCAGTGTCATCCGCCAGGGATATTGCCTTCAAGGTACACATTATGTTTGCGAATAAAAACTCAGGAAAATTATCTCTATCCGAGTACCGATCGTGATATATCTTTGCTGCTTTGTCGACATTCACGATGTATAGACCATACAACTCTTGATAAAACCCCTAAAAATAATGTGTAACTTAATTTTGCAACCTATCACTTACCCTACACTATGGAAGCGCTCTAAAGTTTATCCAATATTTAAAAGTGGCATTAGGGAGAATATACAAAACTATCGGCCAATAGAACTGATTTGTGCACCAAGTAAGCTTTTCGAATCAATTATTCATGAAAAAAATTTAAATTATGTGTATCCATGTCTAAGTGAAAAACAACATGGGTTCTTATCTGAAAGGTCTACAATAACTAACCTGACATGTTTTATACAAGAGGCAAATCAAGTTGTCGAGAATAATAGTCAACTAGATATTGTTTTCACAGGTTTTTGTAAAGCCTTCGATAAGGTTGATCATGAGGTTATGTTGAAAAACTATACACTTATGGGCTGTCAGATCGACTCTTGCACCTCTCAGCTTCGTATATTATAGACAGAAAACAGTATGCAGTATGAAGGATGGGAATAAGAGGATTCCTTCACAAGATCTGGTGTACCCAACGGTCCAATCTATGACCCCTCCTTTTTTATTACTAATGAATGGTCTGCCAGAAGTAGTTCAAGATTCGTAATGGGCACTATTCGCAGATGATTTTGAATTATTCAAGGAAATCAAAAGACGAGAAAATGTGAATTTGCTACATAATGATGTAGATGGAGTTTACGAGTGGTCCTTGTCAAATCGCCTCACATTTAATGTTGACAAATGCTTTAGTATGTCAATCACTAGGAAAAAACTACGGAATGATTTTCAGTATAAGATGAACAATGAATATTTAGTCAAGAAGACAGAATGTAGAAATTTGGGAATCACGCTGGATGAAAAACTCACTTTTGAGCAACATGCGACCAACATTATAAAAAGAGCATACAGAATGCTTGGCTTCATTATTAAGAACTCATTCAAATTCACAAAAATATCCACATTACTTACACTTAATAATGCGTTAATCCGTAGTATATTGGAATATGGTGCACTAATATGGTCTCTCATTATTCAGTTCATAAAAATGAAGTTGAAAAGGTACAGAAAAAATTATCTTAAGATTTCTGCATCACAAAAAATGTGGTGAATACATTTTCAATCTTAGTTATCATACTTCCTTGAATAAATTTAAATTCACAACCTTAGAATTTAGAAGAAAACTTGCTCTTCTATTATTTTTGTATAAGCCATTGCATAATAAAGTAGATAATCCACACTTGTCAAAAATTTATCTGAACTGCAGTACATACTTCAATAATAGAAGGAAAGATATATTTGTTTTGCCTAAATCTCGAACCAATCTAGGTTTAAATTCTCCACTATACAATATGTGTTCTCTTGCAAATTGTTTGAGGAAAATAGATTTCTTTGTCAAATGTAATGTGAAAATATTGAAACTGAGGTGTTATCCTTATAAATTATTACTAATTGTAACTGAGAGTCAATTGAAATTTGTCATTTTCGACTGAATGTGTCTTTGAATTTGATTTTGATTCAGGTGATTTGGACTAACTTCAGTATTAGTCATTGTATTATATTGAAAATGTTTATTTATTTACTTTTTGATATTGTAATCGATTATTGGAAAATCTTGTTCTGTATATCACTCAACTTACTCGTGATATTATGATTTATAACAATCGTTAATAACAGGAATCTAGGTATTTGCCTACAGGTTTAAATATACAAAACAACTTTTCAGGCGATTATTGGCCAACGAATACGTGAATTATTTATAACAATTTCATTTTTATATTGGTATGTTTTCTTGAAAAAACTGACTTAGAATTTTTGAAAAAATAAAACCTTGTCTTGATCAGGACAAATGTATTTTTCACTAGATGGGGTATCTTTGTTGACTGTGCAGAACTAAGTTACAAATATTTTCAAGAACGTAAATGTAAATATAGCATCCAAATACCCAGATTTTCTGAAAATTTCCCGCTAATTTTGCAACTCTTAGATCAACAATCCAACAAAGTTATTTACTTAAAAGATTACTTAAAAATGTTGAGGTACCGGACACAATGTTTTATCAGAAATGACTATCACTTTCTTCAGTGGAACTATAACTTATAAATCACCCTGTATCTATTCAGATATACATCTATTTTGTGCACACTATTTGCATAAGGAATGTAAGTGAAAATGTGTTTACATTCTCATACTCATATAACATGTATGTTTGTATTGTTGATTGCTTTCAAGTTATACGACCTTGACCCATCTGAAGTGATCTACTATTTGTATCTTGAAAATTTCTGAAAGTTTTGAAAAAATTCACAATTCTGAAAAAGGGTTGGTTAGGTAACAGGATCAATTTTTAAAAAAAAAAAAACAATTATTTTCTTGCCGACATTTCGAATTTAATGCAATTTTTCTTCAGGGCTCGAAAAGTAGTTTTTCAGTGTAATATTATCAGGACGAGCCTTGAAAAAGAATTTGATTGAATTCGAAACGTTGGCAATAAAACAATTGTTTTTTAAGAAAAAAATTGATTCTGTTACCTAATCAACCCTTTCTCAGAAAAATTATTGAACTACTGAACTAGTTAACCAAATTAACAATATTTGGCATTCAGTCCATTGTGATAATTCCTCAATAGTCTGTGTCTAATAGATTTTGTGTATGTTTCACAGCAATATCTGCATAATTGACAGTAATTTTTCATGATAATCGAAACGATTGTATATCCAAAATTGGCACGAGCTGATTCACATGTGAAGGCCGAATCTATTTCGAACTTGATATTACTACATTTCAGAACCAATTTGAGAAACAATATGAGGAATTCTAGAAAATATGGTTTTCATTTCTACTGCATAAACGTGGAATGAGATTTTCATATTCCTAATATCCACAGATCATATGCTGAAAATAACTCCAAGAATTTTGAAGTGGTACTTCAAAATAGAATGAAGTAATAGAGCTGATCAGATAATGATTCTTATATAATAATGCTCGAGTTTTCCATCATAATAAACGGTTATAATGAATATGAGCCTATGCCCCCTGAAAAGTTCCATTGTAATGTTCGAAGTAAAGAATAAAGCAACCCTTGTTTGAGATACACTTGAAGCACATCAAATAATTAACTGTTCAATGATATTGAAAGATCGTAAAAATGTTAAACATGAATCGTTATACACTCAAGCGTTAATATACGTAAATATGATTCATGCCATAATTTACTCCAGAAAAAAAAACAAAAAAAAAGTTGATCTTTTCAATCGCTGTATTATATTTTTTCGATAAACAACATTGTACGAAAGCCTAAAATTAGGTATTACCGATTTTCGGGCATGTTCTTTCAATTCGGTTCTACGAATTCATCCACACAAATATGCCTGGAGGATGGAAAGCCGTGGTTTATGTCTCAATCTTCAAATTCAATGGTTCGGGTATATATTAACAGTAACATATTCAGCATCCTGTAGATGTGGATGGATACCTGAATGTTCATCTTTCTGTAGGTCACATAAATTGTTTGGTGAAAATTATTTACGAACCCGTAACTTGCTAACGGATCTTTGACAATTGATAACGACCATCTTATTGAAACTACATCTGATAAATTAGTTATCATTTATTCAGTCTGTTTAGCCAAATCATAGACGGATGTAGCATTCACCAACACGTTCAAGTATGTGTGTGATGAGTTCAAATGGCGTTAGTATAACCAATTTGCCAGTCTATTTCAATATGTAAAATTTCCATAATATTTCGAAATTTTTTACATTCTTACAAGTTTTAAAAGTTAGTCTTCGGTTAGTCTTAATAAGTTGTTTTTCTTTTCTTTTGTTTTCTTTTTCTCTTACTATTTCATTTCATTGCCCATTTAACGTCATCATAATCGTCCTACCTAGAGAATTATTCGTAATAAGGTGAATAAATTTGAGACTACTGGTTCAGTAAACGATCGACCAACACCCGTACCCCGACGAAACGCAAGATCTGTCGAAAACATCGCCGATGCCTTTGACAGTGTGCAGGAGAATCTGAGGCAGTCGATTTTGGTCGAACTCGGTCTTTCACAGACCACAACGTGGCAAATTTTACGTGACTTGGTCTTGCACCCGTACAAAATTTTGACTGTTCCTGGCAGGAATTGAAGGTAAATGACCATAACGTATATTCGCTGAATAGGCTCTGGAGCAGTTGGCAACTGCTCTTCAGCGATGAGGTCCACTTCTATATGAATGGGTACGTGAACAAAAAAAATTGTCGAATTCGGGACGAACCAATCTATATGAGATCCAAGAGCGTCCAATGCGTCCCGACAAAGTCACTGTTTGTTGTGGATTTCGGGCTGGTAGCATCATCGGTCCACATTTATTCAATAACAAAGTTGGCCAGGCTATCACTGTCAACGGCGAAGAATATAGGTTGAATTGGATGATATGGACACCAACGACATGTGGCGCTACGTGCCACACAGCTCTTACCGCATTGAGTATTCTGCACTAGCTGTTAATCATCACACGTAGAAGTATGACTGAACATAAATACTATAGGAAAATTATCAAGGCGCTCTAAGAGCGGTGTCAGTGAGAAACTAGCGAATAATGTAGATTACATTCATTTGGAAAAATGTTCTCAAAAATTTTATTTCACATGAACGCAGTTCTCAAACAGCAAAGTTCTAGGTGTACTAAGATGAACCTCAAAACTGTGAGCAGCCACAGTCCATCGCGTATTTCTGATATGTACCGCTCTTGATGGAATCAATTTTGCCGAGTCTCTTGAACTCCTCCCGTGAAAGTATCTATGATAGCGAGGCAAATCTCCAACCTTCCTTCGATGTTCCAGAGATCATGGTTGCAAGTGACGTTTATGTCTCCAATCAGGTTAATGGCTCTTTCCTGGTATGATTCGAGGCGGAGCTACAGACATGTGAACAGTACTCCAAAGAAGGTCTGATCTGAGCTTTACAAAGCATCAAAAGTTGCTGAGGTGTGTACAGTTTTCTGATTCGGAACAGTGTTTCAAGCATTTGAAAAGCGGCCTTTGCAATTCCAGCGACATGATTTTGCCAAGACATATTGGTGTCCATTTTAACCCCCAACAAACTCATCGAAGCAGAAAGTGGAATTATCTGTTCTGGCGTTATTATATCCGTTCGGAGACATTTATCTTTCTAGATAAAATAGATGCCTGAGTTGTTGAATTGAACCTAATTACTTTCTCCCCAAGTCGACATTACTTTTAGATCCTCATTAAGATATGCAACCTCTTGCTGCCGGTGAAGATGTGCATCCGCAGCCTATGTCCTGGAATTCAAATGGAATGACGAGACAAGTGTGATGTCTGTCGTCAGCAAATCAATATATTGAATTCTTGTTTTCTTCCAATAAGACTGTAAATGTATTCGAGAGATATTCATCGACAGCCACTTGCAGGAAAATTTCTTTCAGGAAGCTGAGAGCCACACACAAAACTAATCCGACAAGACATAGCATCAAAGTTTGGCCAGCAAACCCTCATGCGCAACAGCGCAACAGCTCTTGACTCTCCATGATTTTCTATTGCGTTATTCCAAATATGGGTGACATACGATAGGAGGTCGCCTCAATTCAAATCAAATTGCTTTATTAATCCTGTAGAAGTTACAAAGTTATAGGATAGGTCAAATAGCATTTTGTACATACATAAAAAAGAATACTTAAAGTAAAATTAAACCATGCACACATGTAAGATTGTCATATGTATATAATGATGGACAAAACATATCAACTTCATTGAACTCCATCTTCATTAAATTAATGTGATAGAGAAATAAAATTACGGTAGATTGAGAAATTCATCTATGATATAAAAATTATGTTCTGATAAAAACATTTTAAAGGTGGTTTTGAAAACCTGAATTCTATCAATGATTTTCAATGATTCGGACAGTTTGTTATAAAGTTTTAGCCCCAAGTAAGGTGAGTTAGCGGTTATATGTGAAAATCGTTGCACTTTCTTGTATTTAAATTATGGTAAGATGAAATTCGATCATATTTCGACCTATTGGTGTGAATGAATACACACATTTCAAAAATGAAAATATCCGGAAAAGATAGAATTTTTAAACATCTACAGGAGGTTCTCTAATTAACGCTTGCTGAAATTCGTACAATCTTTTTTTGGGTAATAAATACATTTGGAGCCAATGGAGAGCTTTCCCAAAGACAAATGCTATATCTGAATATAGATTCTATAAGTGCAAAGTGTATGCAAATAAGCTATAAATCCACACATCAATAGGTCTTTCAAACGAATAAAAAATTTTGATGTCATCAATAGGTCTTTCAAATGAATGAAAAAATGTTATGATATTTCACACACAGTGTGATATAAGGACCTGAAGTAGATTTTATTGGAAACCAATTATATGCTGATAGGCTGATATAGGCAGTGTTTGACTCGCGAAAGCTTTTATAATGACATGCGGTAGCTCAAAACAGGTTAATTTTTGACCTTTAGACCCACTGAACTAACTATTCCAGAAGTTTCAGAAATTTTGACAAGTATTCAAAAACTCATATATTGTGTGCGTGGTCTTTTATTTTATAACTTGAAAAATGTAATAATCAACAAGTTACAGCTCCATCATTTCAGCGCTTGTTACTACATTAAAACGATCAACATTTTTTTAAATCCTTGAACTTGAATAAATTATAATCATAAAATAATAGAATAAAACAATAGAATCATAAAAAGATAAACGTGATGCGAATACTTCTTGTCTCAGGGTATACTGTTTTTACGAGTCGTATGGAGAGATGAAGTTAATAATATCTTCGAAACTGAACGCATTGAAAATTTCTCAAAGAGGAAAAAATACCAATGAAAATTTGTATCATAATATATAAAACTTGTATCACAATATATAAATGAGTAAAAACAAAATTTCGAAGTAAACGGTTTTTTTTTCTGTTTTCTCGACCTTCCTCTATTTCAACCATCTTCGCAAATCTTATGGTTTCTCAATGATAGACATTTTAATTCTGAACACATCATATACTCCCTACTTATTATCGTTTCTCCGATATACAGGCGATTAACCTATGATACCTCGTAGAGAAAATTTAAACTCAGTCAAATTTGAAACCTAAAGTGGTATTGAGATTCGTTAGTCGTAGGTATTCAAAAGACTCTC
>WOGN01003608.1:0-15031 GCA_015342105.1 Leptinotarsa texana
TTCCTTCTGTAATCTACTTTCAAAACTCATTAATCCAGTTTATTGTTTGATTTTCACTATAACGAGTTTTACAAAAACCGCGACACTTGTTCCGCTATAAAATAGCTTTCTCAGACGTTAATAATGGTTTTTATAAAACCCATTATGGTGAAAATCATAAAATAAACTGTGTTAATAAGTTTTAATGTGGATTTTCATCGGCCAGTTCTATTCAATCTACTCTCAAGTTTTTTTTCAAAAATGTTGTTTACAGTCTGTTTCCGTAGTTTTTTAGAATAATCTTGATTTCCCAATTGTTGTTGAATGTTTATTTGACAGTTCCCTTCGAGAATTGCTTTCTGAAAGTAGAATATTGAAACTGCCTGTGAAGCATACTTATTGAATGCTACTTTGATAGTTTATGCCGATATCGATGTGACGATAAATAATACAGTGTGTTCCATCTCAATCGGGCCACCCCATAAATTTCCCTTAGTGAGTGGAAAAACTTAATGCACCATTTTCGCCAAAAATCTATTTTGCAGCCACCTTGGATAATTTGGTAATTTTTACAATGTACAAGCCAATTTTATTAAGCCCTTTTAAGTACGTACTGAAATTGATTTCAAAATTTGTGGAGACGGGTTCAATAATGGATTGGAATTGTGAATGATGAAGGAGCAGCTGTGATGGTATTGGCACATGTCCAACTTATGTCAAATAGGCAATCTGTACGACAACTTTCTGCAGTTTCCGGTATTAGTCAATCTAAATTTTTCAGAATTTTACATAGACACCAGTTCCATCCGTACAAAATCAAATTAATTCATGTATTGAATGATGATGATTGGGTCGAAGGCAAGAGTTTTGAGAAATTATGGCCTAGCGTTTCAACAATAACCCACATTTCTTGTACAACGTTTGTTTTTTTGACGAATGCTCTTTTTTACTTAACGGAGAGGTTAACCGGCATATCTGTAGAATTTGGAGCGATACAAATCCTCATGTATTTCAGAAGCTCACAATCAGCTAGACGTTTGGGTAGGAATTTTGGGAGACCACCTAATTGGACCTCCGTTTATTCCTGGTAATTTAACTGACGAACGTTATCTTGAAATGCTGGAAAATGCGATTGATCCGTTAATAACTGAACAATAAGAAAACGATACTCTACTACTTAAACAACAAATGCATTCCCAATAAGACGGAGCTCCTCCGCACCACACCGCACCAGTTCGCCAATATCTCAATTTGCAATACCCCGGTCGTTGGATTGAAAAAAGAGGTCTTATCGAGTACCCTGTTCGATCTCCTGACCTGAACCCTCTAAACTTCTTCTTGTGGGGACATCTCAAGTCCAAGATTTTTGAGACTCACCCTGAAAATTTGGGACGAACAACGCCAAAGAATTGTGAATGAGTGTCGTCAAATAACTCCAATTATGCTGAATCATGTCAGAGACGGTTTTCGATTGTATTATTGTATGGAACTCAGTGGAGGACAATTTGAACATTTGATTTAAACACACAGATTTGATTTTTCTGATTGTTAGCATGATGATAACACAATTAAATTTTTCAAGAATGTAATTTTTTGACGATTGTTGGAGATTGAAAAAAGGGTCTAATAAAAATGGGCTTGTACATTGTAAAAATAACCAAATTAGTCAGGGTGTCTCATTTGAACTGCAAAATAGATTTTTGGCGAAAACTATTCATCAAATTTACGTTTTTCATACACCTTTGTAAAGAGGCTTCGAAGACTTTTCAAATAAAGTATCACTCAACCCCTCTCCTCTATTCAACTTTGAGGGGTTGAAGAGCCTAAAATATACGTCAAAAGATGTCCCCCAAACAAAATCATTCGATGTGTTTCGAGATATTTTTCCACTCACTATGGGATAAGAAATGTACGGGGTGACTCGTCTGAGATGGAACACCCTGTATATTGCGACACAGTACAATAAATATTCATCGAGATATTATGGAGTTACAAAAACACATGACTTTAAAACGGACAAAACTTTTCGAAACAACCTAATACTTCAATGATTTAGTTTGACGTAGCTTAAACCTCGAAGGTTAATTGGTACTGAAAATAATTGAAACAGAATTGTGAAATTGTGAGTTTGCTCATCTGTGATTGGTCTTGAAGGCATTGAGTTATGAATCGGTCAAAAATGATTGGTTCGAAGGTGTGAGTTATGCTAGAAACTTTCAATGATCATTTTTCCTGAGAATAGTACAGCGAACGTGTCACGAGATGCAGCACTAGTAGTAGGGACAAACAATAAACTATTCACATGTAAAACAGTGTTATTTACGTAATATTAATTTGTTTCAATTGAAGGGGTTATATTTTTTAGAAGTGATTAATTTTTGGGAAAGAAAGCTTTTGGCTTTCTACTATTTGTATCAAGATGGAGTAGTAGAAAGCCAAAAACTTTCTTTCCCAAAAATTAATTTATTATTTAAAAATATAAATCTGATATAAAAAATTATTTAGTGCTAGTATAATGCCAACAAAGCATTGCTCTTTTGCGAATTGTACTTCGGATAATCAATATCCGGAAGAAAACGTGTTTTTATACCATTTATAAAACCTCATATCAACGAGGTTAGATGTAAGAAATGGATACATGCTTCGAGGAGAGTGGATTTAACAGTGGAAAAAATAAATAAATATTCATATGTATGCTCTAAACATGAAATGAGTAGTAAATTTTTCATAGATGATGAGATATAACTTCAATCGTTTATTAAATTATATTAATTTATTATATTTAATTGAATTTATGTCATTACCATCTATATTCGATTCATATTTCACTTGGAAATAAATCTGAAATTCATAATTATTTCAAATTTCTTTGATTACAGTTTGAACCTACCGCTACTCTTTCACTAGAGTCTGTATACTAACCTGTCTATTAATTCACTTTTTTTCCAGTTACTTTGAAATTACGGCATGCAAGCCACGTTTTAATGTTACAACATTGTTATCCTTTACAGTTGCAAATTTTAGTTTAGCTCCAGGAACATCTTCTTCTGTTAAAAACATTATTTTTCAATTGTAATTTACCATGTGTTTATATGAGAATTAGGCAATGTTTGTCCCTACCGAACTACTAGCGCTGCTAGTGAGTGTTTTTTCGTACTTCACACGAAAAAGGTTCATTGGAACGGCCCAATACCCAAACTAGCGAGGCCTACAGAATGAATAAATGAAGAGGAAAATGGAAATCGTCAACTGTCATTTGTCTTTTTGATATTTATACACCATGCTGTAATAAACTTTCGAGAAAAAATTTTAAAAATGACTTATTTAAAATCATGGGAAGAATTCGAAAAGGCGGCTGAAAAATTGTATTTACAAGGTCCGTCTAAAGTGCGGTATACCATGAAATACATGCATTCAAAAAATAAATTAATATTAAAAATGACTGATGATGTAGTGGTATGTGCACACAGATATAAATAACCAATCAGAATTCAACAGAAAATCCACTTTGTTTTAGTGCCTACAATTTCAAACAGATGTTGCTCAGGATGTTAGAAAAGTAGATAAGTTTATCAATAATTTATTACGCCATATGGTATCCAAGGAGCAGTAATTTTTTCAAACGTAATGAACATTTTCGAGGGATATTGGTTATGTCCTTTCTGGAAAAAGACTCCAGAAGTAATTTAACAATTTTGTATTGAATATCACTTCCTTTGAAATACATTTCGTTTTGTTATTTTGTTTATGTTTGACTTCAACTCTGATATCCCCAAAATAGAAGATATGAGAAACCCTCGTCTTTTCCCCATTAAGCAATGAATTTATGTAACCCAGATCTTTTCTTTGTTCTGATACCAGTTGAAGCTTCAGGCTTCAGTGATTTTAATGTTATCCAGATGATCATTATAATCTGGATGTTATCCAAATCTGTAACTGAGGACCTGATAAGGCAAGTGTCTTACTGCGAAACATCAGCTGTCTACCAGTGAGGATGACAGCGTTCCATGTAAGTGAAATTTCATTCAATTCCATAACAAATGTTTGGAATATAAACTGAACAGAGAAAACAACTGTTTTTAGGTATAATTCAGTGTTCATATAAAAGTATTTTTCTTGTGTTATTCAATATTTGAATGCAAGTACCTGTTTCAAGAAGGCTTCTTCCAGTTTGTGTCTGAAACTTTTTTTGAAATTGATTATCCTTTCTTTGGGAGATTCCAAAGTTTTTTTTGAGAAGTAGAAAGCCAAAACCTTTCCCAACAAATTGGGGTTTACACTTGCTTTTATGCAGTTATTTTTATCAAGTACTTTTCTTGGTTATTCACATTTTGTTTTCAATTGTGGACCGTACTGACGATGCCTAACAGCTGTTTAATGGTGGCTCTTGAATTTAAATGAATATGGGAATGATCAGAGAAGTATTTATCTTTTGATTTTCATGGAATTATTTTCCAGCAGCTTGACGACATTAACCTTTCTCGATTTCATATCATGTCTTATGCCGATTTTCAGTGATTATCTGCCAAAATCTCTAAAAGATCTCGAAGTTAGAATTTGTTGTGTGTACATAACATCGGAAGCGAATTCTAAGATATATGAACAGTTTTCTGAATCCCTGGAAAATTGTAATGAGCTCAACGCCACCAAAAAGTTATTGTCAGTGGGTGACTTTAACTTCTCTAAAATAACTATTTTGAAATATAACTTGAAAAACGGATCATCAAAAGCGAGATTAATCCATTCTATCAAGTTAATATTAACAAATATCATGGAAACGATGTGAGCTAATGTGAAATGCCCTTAGTGCGAAATAATGTTCACTGTCAATTTTCAACAACTAACTGAATCGTCCGAAGATGAGTACGTTACTGCATTTGACTTCAGGAGGGGAAACTTTGTGATCTCAAAAGAACTCGTGCACGAAATTAGATTAAAAGAACACTTTTTCAAAATTAAAAAAAAATCCAAAAAATATAAAGAAAATACAACGAACTCAGAATGGATGTGAAACGTTCGCATAATTTGTGTTATGAATAATATATAAAAGCAATAGAGAGAGACTTACAGAGTGATCCCAAAAAATTCTGGGGTAATATCAAGGAACGTCGAAAAAAATGAGCTGTTGCTAACAGATTCACTTATGATAATGATGAATTATTCAGTGATAAGGATATTGCAGAGGGTTTTGCGACTTTCTTCAAATCAACTTTCATGAATAGTGGTGTGCCCATACTAGTTCCTAAGTATGACTGAGACATCATTGAAATTGGTGATATTCAGGAACAAGAGGTTGAAAATGCCAGAGCAGCCATTGGAATCGATGGCATTCCAACCTACTTTTTCAAGGCTTACTGTGACTTAAAGCAACCACTGACATTGATATTCAATCTTTCTCTGATAGAAAATAGTTTTCCAAGCTTTCTCAAAATTGGCAGAGTTACCCCCATATACAAAAGCAGCAATGTAATAAACTACAGATCCATAACAGTCTTACCAGCTTTGTCGAAGATATTTGAACAGGTAATATATAATTGAGTATACAATCACGTGGACTCAGTAATAATCGACCAACAGCATGGCTTTATTCGTAATAAATCTATCATTACTAATTTATGCCCATTTAGTAACTTTGTTACGGATGGAATAAAAAATGGCTATCAAATAGACGTTATATACACTGACTTGGCCAAGGCATTCGACAGAGTTAACTATGAAGTTTTGATCCTGAAATTGAAAGCATTCAGTTTCACAAAGAACACACTTGATATATTTGACTGCTATCTATCGTACAGAATACAGTTCATAGAGTTCAACAACGTACTTTCTTTCGAATTCACCGCTACTTCAAGAGTTCCGCAGGGCTCGATTTTGGGACCTCTCTTTTTTGTTGATGTTTTTCGGTATATCAGGCATTCATAATTTCTCCTATTCGCCGATGATTTCAAGCTTTTTAGAAGAATCGAATGTGAAAAAGATTATGTTATGCTTCAAAATGATCTCAATAATCTATCTATTTTTCAGTATTTGACCTATCTCTCAACGAAGCTAAATGCAAAATAATGAGTTTTACACGAAAGAAGTCACCCACTATGAAGGACTATTTCATTAATCACACCAATTTACAGAGAATCAATGAGATGAAAGATCTCAGGATCATTTTTACTGGTGTATTCACTTTCTCTCGGCACATAATTAGTATCTGAATGTTGTAGAAAAATGAGCTTTGTCTTAAGATGTAGGTGTTGAATTCAATCACGATACTTATTTGTTACTCTTCATCACCATTGTTCGTTCTAAGCTGGAACATGGTTGTGTCTATTGAAAGGGTTATATTTTTAGGAGTGACTAATTTTTGGGACAGTTTTTAGCTTACTACTGCTCCATCTTGATACAAAGAAATGTGGGAATATTCCAAAGAAAGGAAGGAAGTAATCAGTTTTATGTGTAGATCATGCAAAGAAGTAACTTTCGGACCATGTAAGTGCAATTTTGTCACCATTCATTTAGTGCAGAACTCCTGTGAATGATATCTGATTTTATTTCATAACGAATGTTTGGAATACAAACTGAGTGGAGGATAGAGTCTTCTGTATGATCCAATGTTCATATAAAAGTAATTGTTTTGAAAGAACTTTTCTCTCGTGTAATTCAATGTTTATATGAAAGTAGCTGTTTCAGGAGGACTTTCTACCAGTTTATGTCTGAAAGTTACTTCTTTGCATGATCTACCCATCCATGTAAGTTACTTATTTTAAAATTGATTACTTCCTTCCTTTCTTTCAAAGATTCCCACATTGTCTTGTATCAAGATGGAGTAGTAGAAAGCCAAAAACTTTCTTACCCAAAAATGGTTGTGTCATTTGGAATCCAAAGACCTTTTTATTTACTTATACTATAGAAAAAGTCCAGAAACGATTTTTAAGAACACTCTTTTCAGAAAACAAAATGTCTGGCCATTATTTATATCGTATTTTAGCCAATTTCAAGAATTTAATATACAACCATTAAAAGACCACCGTGAATTGTCAGAAGTGATTTTTGTTTTTTAACATTCTTAGAAAACTGAAAGTACCTGAAATTCTCTCTCTATACTACTGATTTTATTGTACCTGACGTAAGACTGAGAAGAAGAGACAATCTATCTATCTACAAATTATTTGAGACACGAAGTCTCAAATAATTTGTCTCTTCTTCAACAATGTCTCGAAACCGTTAACAAATAAATTTATATTCTAATATAATTAATTTATTAAATAAACACTAAAGCACAGTTCAGTATATTATAAAATGAATATTAGCAAAAGCATTTCTCTAGAAATATACAAATAAATATTTTAAATAATATTTAAAATTTACATTATACATATAATCAACAGAAAAAAATACAACTATACATAATCAATTACCTAACAAAACATATTTATAGAGTAAAATCTATCTCAGTATAGTACGGAAATGTTTTTGTTTTTACTTTTTTTGGTTTTACTTTCTAGAATTAAGCCTCATAAAAATTATTAATGATTTTAAGAATATCAAACATTATGGCAAAGGGTTCTTCAAAAAATTTATTAATAAAATGCAAACTGTAACATCAAAATCCTGTATATAAATTTCCAATAAAAATACTATGAGTTGCATAGATACACTAAAATCTAAAATGTTTGAAGAACCAAATTTGAAAGTCTGACTTTGTTTGGTTCTAGTCAAAATACTGATCTACTAAGAAAACTGTCATACATTCCTTAGAGTCAACCTGGTGTTTCAATTTGCATATTAAGTCACTGTATACCCTTTGCACGAATATGCATAGTGAATTTAATGAAGTAATTATGCCAGGCTTAGCTAGTGGACACTTGCCATACAATCAAATGGCTCAGTTCACCTCCTTGGTTTTGACTTCCCTGAGCCGTTTCGAGAAAATTTGTTTCCCCTGTACTCATTACACTTTCCTCCATTTCGTCACCTGAAGAATAAATATCAACTTATAAAGGTCATTTAACAATTGCAGCTTGCTTCAAACAATTTTTGTACCCGTCAATTTATTAACCAGTACCAAAACTAATGACCGATTTCATGAAATCAAATATAATAACATATGTGATGGCTTGATGAAATTGTTTTCAAGTGAAACTTTTTCGGTAGATTTTTATGAAGCAGTTTACAAAACCGCGACACGTGTTTCACTATTCGATAGCTTTCTCAGGTATATTCATGCTCCATGAACAAACCTGAGGAACCTATTGTGTAATGAAATAAGTAATGCAGTTTCAAAATCTGTTCGGTGGAAATTTCACTTGAATATAATAAACATTTTTTCATTATGAACTACTTTGTATGAAAAACTAATGAATGTTTGGAATATTCTTCATATTTTTTGTCAACTAATTTAGTGACTACTGAACTACTGGTAGTAGTAGATTTCTCAGATGCAAAACATTAACTCCATTGGCCCAGATATTTTGCTTCTACCGAACACATTTCAATTGTAAAAAAACAAATTCACAGCTTATTGTGAGATGTTCATCTGTATTAGTTCCGATATGCCTTTTCATCTAGTATCGGCCAGTTTCATTTAACAGTTCAATGTGTTTTGGGACCCAGACTTCAAAAGATATCGTCATCTCTCAAACTTGAGTACCTAATGATCATCTAGGTGGTTTACATATTCTTTAAACTTTTACATTATATTGAAGGGCTGTGAATCAAAAGAAGTCCTCTTCAAGCATTACAACATCAAGACTTACTCAAACTATTAAATATTACTTAAATCTATTTAAAACCTGGAATGGTGAAACTTCTGGAAATGTAAATTAATTATCTTGAAGTCGCAGAAAATTGATCTCCACCCTTCAAGAAACGTGGAAAACCGACCAACATTTGATGAAATGTATATGCTTTCTATAGTAATTCCTAATGCATAATAAAAAAATGACGAGAAACTTTTACTCATTCCCTTCCCGAAGAACCAGAATGAAACAATTCATCCAAAGATTTAATGATCTTGAATCCATTTTGTAATTTGATATTCTATTTTTTTTATTCTAAGACTGTATCAAGTGCTTTGATGTTGTCAGTACTTTGACAATTTTTCTGAATGAACCCAAAATCTCCAAAAATTACCATCATAGAACATTATACCACGATTGTTATTCAAAGATACCTGAGTTGATAACTTATACTTCAGAATATCAAATCAAATGGAGATGAGGAACAATAAACAGATAATAACTGAATCAGATGTTTACAATAGGGCTCATCTTATAACTGATTCACTCACTTTATTGTTCAAAATATGTCTAAAGACTGTATCAATATACATTTGTATGCAATGCAATCTCGAAACATTCATCTCTACCAACATACCTAGATAGAACCAGAATCGAACAATTTATCCAAAGATTTGATGATCTTGAATACAACCTTCAGACTTATTTTGATTTCTGTTAGAGTATTGGTATATGGGATGTTTCTTCCCCACCTGCGGCTTTCTTCATAAGAGGGAGCTGTTACCACTTAATAATCTTTCTCTTAGATGAAGGTTTCATACATGCAATCGAGCCGCGTTGAAGTCTATTGAGACTCAGGCAGACTGCTTTATGTCGAATCTTTCCTGCGCTGATGAAAGGTAATATATCTTAAATCAGTCTGAAATTGATATGCTCAATTGACATCAGCATGGTACTGCTGCTGGATAAACGAGAAACATCTACATGACTAACCTTCGTGAGGTATCTTGCTTAAATGTTTGTCGGATATAATTCAACGTCCATCGTGGTATTAGCCAGGTAAGTAATTGTTTTCCGGCAGGTATTTACCAGAACCTACTGTGTAGGTACGTTGGGAGAGATGAATGTTTTGAAATTCCATTTTGAAATATTTATTTTCATATTCATTTGTTGTTCACTACATACTTTCAACAAACAAATACGATCATGGCATGTTATAAATAAATGAATACTTCCTCTTTTTGCCAGGCTAAACACCGTGTTCATACAAAATATTTAATGGTTAAATATTTTATAATGTTTCATGACCTGTTATAGTAAAAATTGAAATCAGGAAATCATCAACATAATTCTTTGGAGATAATTTATTATCGGCTTCTGAAATTTAGTTAGACTAGAAATAATGAATATTAAGGAAAGGCTAAATTATTTTGCTCAGTTTAATAGAAATTCACACTAGAAAGACAATATTTCTTCGTAACTATGCCAGCTACATTGTGATTGGTGTGTTAGTGCCAAATCCAAACTCAAAAATTAGAAAATGTTAAATCAGCTATGGTGAAAAGGTGGCAAATACTTCAAGCCTAGTTACTATAATGCAGAAGTCAGAAATACGTCTATGATCAAACATTGACGGAAAGTATCTTTAAAAAAATAAGTACGAAATTGCAGTGCAAATTCACGTTTAAAAACGAAATTGAAACATTTTCAGCAATTATTATTTTTTATGAAAACCCAAACTGTTCTTGATATCATAGTAGAACCCAGGAGTATTGAAAATATTTAATGCAATCCAGCTATTACTGAATTTCAAACATGATGTTTCAAGTTGTTTTAATTTAACTCAAAGTGTTAACTTTGTGACTGTTTTCAATTACTATCAAGTTGGAATTGATAAATTATCTACTTCAAAATATGTTCTCTCATCATTGAACTGGCAGTACGTTTTATAATATGTAGTTTCCAAAGAAAAACATGGATAAAAACGTGAACTCAAAAAGAAGAATGAGTGATTGAGGGTAATTTTCTGTCATAATAATTTGTATACACACTTTGCAAGAGTAGTTGGTAGAACACAGATCTAGGTTTACTACTGATAGTTTTTTTTTCAAATTTCCAACTATCCAGTTTTCAAATTATTCAAAATTGACTAGAATAACAATAATAGAAAGTATTTTTCAATAAATTGCTTTTGGTTATGAAATTTAATGATATCTAGGCTATCACAGCTGCTGTCAATGTTTTGGTTGGTTTCCGGGTTTGGCCGTTGGTCTTTTTTGGTTACAATCTCCAAGCGTTTCAACTGTAACTACGTCAGGCATCTTCAGTGGCGTGGTTGAAGTACTCTTCTTGCTGTAACAACTGAAACTATGGAATCAACTGAATCTATGGAAACAACTGACAAATACGTCAAGAAGAGTATTTCGACCACGTCACTAAAGATGCTTGGCGCAATTGCAGTTGAAAAGTTTGGAGATTGTAACCAAAAACCACAGTAGAACCCGGAAACCAACCAAAACACTTAGAATATCCTTCACATAGAAAAAGTATAGTATCCTATTGATCAGACATTGTCATTGCTTGCTCAAATGATTTATGATGCAAGCCTACATTTTGCGCCATCAAACTTCATTCTCGCGAGTAATTGCCACATTTATGCTCCTTGAATAGTTATTTTTTTTCTCTTGATTGAAAGGTTTATATTTTCAGGAGTGATAAATTTCATTAATTAATTGTAAATAAATCTATTGAAATTGTGAATAATTGATGTAATCTCAGCGCCTTTATGTGGGCTCTATAAAACTCATACTGGCTAAAACTGTGAAATGAGTTGAGCTACATGAATTAATCACTTCCTCAAGAATGAGCATAATAATTATGACTGATTTTGTTCAATATGCAGTTATTTCCATTGTTTTGAAAAATTAATAGATTTGCAATGTAGGGACTTGAATAAAATAGAAAAAAAAACTGTATGAATTATTAAAAATTAAACAATTACAATCCAAACTTGTATATTTGATTTACTCAGATTATACAGAAGTCACTGCCTAAATGCAAATTATGTCAGTTTAATTGGAAACCGTGAGTGAAGTTATTTACTAAATACTAGTGGACCTGTTTTCTTGTGCATATGCAACATGTGCACATAAAGATATAGAAAAGAGATTAATATTGAAATGGCCCCGAATGGCCGATAGGATCGATATTAACTCTGGTAATCAATTTTCATTTCTATGCACAATTTATTCAGTTTTTTTGGTCTATGACCTTCCACAATCTGGAAAAACGGAAGCTAAATCAATAGAGAATATGCTGAAGTGTAATAAAGGATCAACTAAAAAGTTCTCTCCGAAAAGTTACTGCGTAATATAAACTATTGGAAAGTACAGTTACTTAGTAACTTAATGTATTCATAAATTTTCAGTTTGCCCCGTCACTACACATCAGCAGATTCTTTATTGATTTAGCTTTAATTTATTTAGGTTGTGGAAGGTTATAAACTCAAAAAAACAGTATAAAATATTGAGTCCTTTATAAAAAAATATCGTTTAAAGAATATTATTCATAGCATATATGGAATTTTATGTAATTATAATTTTTAAATTGGTTTTCTAAAAATCAACCTTCTGCATTAAAGTAACAATTCAGAAAAAAAAGGTTTATAAACTTCCCTTCAAGATCGGCCACGTATGGCGGACACCATGGACATTTATTGGGATCCAATCTATCCCCTGTTCATAAAATATAACATTATTATTGCATTTCAGTATTTTTCTTGATGACTAATCTGACAGTAAATGAAACAGTTGAAAACAATTTGTAACAATTTGAACTGGACCATTATTAACTTGAAAATAGTTTTAACTAACAATTTTTTAACAAACGTCAACTTATATTAGAATTCTGTAAATCCTGCAGCCAAAGAAAAATTCTCAATTCGTTTTTATGCCCATCACATATAGCTTCAATCCAAAAATTAAATCAATTCAAAGGAGAATGAGCAGCAGTTAATTTTAGCACAATGAACAATGTGAAGCAATAACAAATGTTTCAATTATAATTAAAGTTAAGATAAAAACTAAATTCAAAAGCATCAATTAATATAATTTCATAATTTGTATTCAAGAGATGTTAAAATGTGTTTTTTGGGGAGAAATTTTATTGGTTAGTAAATATAACTTTGAGTTTTATTTTTGAACCATATGTTTTTTTTGTTCATGAAAAAAGTAAGAAGTATCTTTATTGGAAAAGATGTGTTTTTCAGCTTTTAGTCACTTCGAAACTGTGTGTGTATTGAATCTACAAAATAATCCATCAATACCACATAATATAATGATAGATTTAATCTAACATTTTTATTAAAAACTTTCACTAACTTGAAGCGCATCTACTTTTTTTTGATAAAACCCACAAGTGTATATTTTATACGTTATTCAATACCTGCAACCGAAAATGGAGACTTTTTGTGATATTATTGTAGACAGTCACACATATAGTTGGGGCAAAAAAGAATACACATGGGTCATCAATTTCTGCATATCAGTCGGCAAAGTAATGAAAATAAAGGGACATGGCTAATGCTCCGAACAACCAAATCTTTTAATGAAGAATTTCTTTTATTTTTGGAATTCACTAGAAAGTAATTCATGTTATGCTTTTCGGTCAATTTCACAAAATTCATCATCACTATTAATCAATGTCATCAATTGGTCTCCAATTCACGAAATTGCCCGACGAATCATGTTTGTCTAGCTATGTCTCTTCGAAGTACCAAGTGCACAATATCGTCCAAACAGCTCTCTCTGATTAAACGCAAATGTTAACTGTACTGCATCGTTCACTTGTAAAAAAAGGATGATATATAAAAGTGTGTGTTTCATTTCGTATTTTATTGATGAAGCATGTGTAATCCTTTTGTTCCCCAAGTAGTCTGTCAAATTGTACCCAGAAGTAACTAAATATTTTTTTGAATTAACTGATCTTAGGAATCCTCTTGAAGTAAAATTCTTCTAATAATGCACTTTTATTCAAAAGTGTTTGTTATCAACTTAAACCTAAGAAATATATCAATATACAGGGATTTTCAAACTGAAAAATTTATTGGGAAAAAAATACCATCAACTGAATATCAATATTTAAGATGTTGGTTTTTTCATGATGAGTTTATCGACTATTTCAAAATTGATCAAAATATATTGAATAAAACAGCCCAGCTCATCATTAACTCTATATCAATTTTTATTCATTTTCACTGTAAAATTATTCATCTTATTTTAAAAATAACTCAGTACTAACTGAATATCCAAGGCTATTTTACTAAAAAAAAACACCTACGACCTACAGCAAAACAATAAATAAATCTCTGTCAACCTACCCCATAGGATTCCCAGGAATATCAGATAATAGTTGCCACACTAGGAGATGTGAGGCTCCATCTCTGGGTTCATTATCGTCTTCTGAAAACGTCGATGAACACAATAGAAACATGACTATTTGGTATAGGAATCAGTGTACAGGTGTTAGTGGTAGAGCAAAAGATGAAATGACCACATTTCCGTAACCCTAACTCATCACAATAATATAAGGTTAGATAGCGCTGTGAGATTATTAAAAGTAAATTATAGTAAAATGTTTCATGAATTGAGTTAATTTTTTAAAAGGTCCACCTCCCTGACATAAAAAATTATATATATTCAAATAAGAGAAAGATGTCTTTTTGAACCATTGCTTGAGGCCCATATCATTTCTTTGTTACTACAAATTCTCAATTGAGCCTTCTGTATCATAAATATCAGGACATTTATAGGGACATATATCAGAATATCGGATTTCCATAAGTCAAGTTCCAATTAAAACAACTGAATAAAAATTCGCCATCTGCCTTCAACTTCCACAGCTAGCCAAAAAGAGGCAGAAAGCAAATTCTCATTTGGCAGTCGATGGCAAAGCTTGGCTTTGGGATTTTCCTTTATCCTTGATATTCGTGATTTGAATTTTCTATTGATCTCATGATGTCTTTATAAGAAGAGTCATCATCAACATGTCTTGTAGAGTTGTCCTTATCAAGACAGATTTCGAACATTGCATTCTGACCAGGCTAGTACCATTATTGGGATCTGATATCATCCAATAAAATGTTAAAAGAGTTCTGAAAAATACTGCTCAATTTATTTGTATACCAAACAAAAAAATCCAATGCCTATTTAGAAAAAAACGTCTTTGGTTTGCTAATATACAGGGTCCTGCAACAGTGGCGCGGTGTTCCATATCTCTATATAGGAAGCAGATAGGAATCTAATTTTCTATAATATTACCTTATT
>WOGN01003609.1:0-15029 GCA_015342105.1 Leptinotarsa texana
TTTCACATTATTCAACATCTCAGAAGTTATAGCTCGGTATTCATCAATAATTCTACGACGTAATTCATCCAAATTGGCTGGCTGTGTAGCATAAACGTTAGATTTTAAATATCCCCACAAAAAGTAGTCCAGTGGTGTTAAATCTGGTGATCGTGCTGGCCATTCAATTGGACCTCTTCTGCCAATCCATTGTCCCTCAAAATGATTATTCAAAAAATTTCGAACCTGCTGGGTATAATGGGGTGGTGCACCTTCTTGTTGAAAATGGATAAATTCATCTTGGATCCTGTTCAATTATTTCAACTATACGAGGTTCTATTGCCTCTTCAAGAAGTTGTAAATAAGATTCACCGGTTAAATTTCCAAAATGGACCTATAATATGATTGCCTAATATTCCGGCCCAGATATTCAACTTTTGGGGATGTTGGGGATGTTGAGCTTTCGTCCGAAAAACAGATGTTATAAAGCAGCTCGGGATTTTGTATTAATCTCTCACTTATGCCCTCACAAAACTCCTGTCTTCGTTCAAAACCATTCTCATTGAGTTCATGAACAAGTTTAATTTTGTAACCTTTTGGTTTTTAAGGATTCTTCATGCGCTCATATGGCTTATTCCGGCCATTACTGATAAACCTCTGGCACTCAACCTGGGATTGGCGATGACTTGACCAATCACTCCAATCGCATAATCGTCATTCACTACTCTTCTCTGAACATTTCTTATCTTATTTAAAACCGAACCTGTCTCGCTGAATTTTGTGACCAAATTCAGAACGTGATTTCTGCTTAGGTGTTTACCAGGGTTTTGCTCCTTAAATAAAATTGATGTTTTATTAGCATTTTGGTCATTGCCAAAAAATAAAGCAATAACTGAAACCCTTTCATCAATAGTGTAAGGCATTTTTAAACAAATAACAATACACGACCCGTTTAAACGAAACAATCAACGATGTACCTACTGATGAAAACTGGAAGAAGAGGAGAGGGTATTGATTTTAAAAAAGGGATTTTATTTAACAAAAAACTGATAACTGTAATACGCACTCCTCCGAGGGGGTGCGTACTACAAAAAATCTGATTAGTCTGAAAGGTGTTCCCCTTTACTTAGAAATCGACGTGTCCGAGCTTATTTTAAAAATCTTACTTTTCATATTCAAAAACGGCCCTGTTAAGTTTTCGTTGTTACACACTGTATTCTGAATGATTGACGATTTATGTGAAAAGGGAACCATGTAATCATCTAGGAGTATAACTTTCTTCAAGCGATTCTGAATTCAGTTGAGAATTATCCTGGATCGAGTACACGCAGAATTGGGAATTATTTGATTATCTCACTTATTCTTGTTTGGCTTATTCTTGTTTGAAAAGTCCTCCATGAATTTTTGTTTTATCTCTACCAGATTTTGCAGCAGCTGTAAAAAAACAATTCATTCTTAGATGAAAATGGAATATTTTTTGCGGAACCTATCAATTATTAGCGTATAAATATTTTCCTGGAGTTCTTTTTTGCTCACAGTATTTTATAAAATACTAGTACTATGTTGCTGTATTGCTGCTGTTCCAATGTTTTGACAGAATCAAAATCAACTAACTTAGGCGTGCGCAGCGTTAAAGAACAGTGCTTTCAAAAATTGTTCTACAGCGCCATCTAGTGGGGTCTTACAGAAAAATTGATAGCCTAGAAACCTTCTCTATGAAAAATTACCTATACTTGTCAAGTTTCATCACGATCGGTTGAGCGATGTAGAAGTTTATCACTTACCAACCAACCAACAAATATTCATTTTTATATATATGATTACTCCACAGAGTATTGCTCTTCCATAGACTTTCGAATATGTTATTGCAACAACCAAAAATCGCTGGGATACAATGAACGGATACATGAATGATCTTACAATTTTTTGTGAAATCTAAAAATGTAAACTATTCAAATCATCTTTCACGATTAACCCTCAGAAGTATTCAGGAGACATGTGTTGGAAGAGCGAATCGGAGAGTCTTACCTATTAAATGCAAACCGAGATACGCTTGACTCATTCCTCGGCTGAAAAACTTATGTTAGCTAATTTCCTGAAAAATGAAAAAAAATAGGAAAATTCGTAGTTTGCCTGAGTTTATCCATAAATAACCGTTATCTATAAATAACCGTTAGACGTTGATATAAAGGGATAGAGAAACTACAACAGAAAGCTGCAGAAAGCTTCATGACTGGTGTAAAGTTATTGAATGAGCTTTTCAATTCCACAGATAAATTGTCAGCAGCGATGATATTAAAAAGTCATATGTGGTTGTTATACAACTGTCGAAACAGTTTTTTATCCAGGAAGTCCTATACTCGAAGGACCTTCGGTACATAGCTGCAAACTGAAACTGCCAAAAGCCCCTGAAAAATTTTATGTCCGCCCTGTAATCGTAGTATCGTCTCCAAAGGCAACCACATTAAATAATAAAATTAAATTTGAACAAAATATATATATTTTTGAGGTCAAGACTCTGAGAGGATTTATTTTGGATATTTATTATCCAAGTCAGTTAGTCGTGTACTTGCTGTCAAAAGGCATAACACCAAGATACAAATTATTGCTTGGGGTCCAGGTTGACTTATCGATCGTTGTAGGTGATTTTTACAAGATTCACTAAATTGTTTCACTGAATTCTTCAATGCTGGTGTGCTGAAGGGTATTTCAGTACATTTTTTCATTGATGTTATCTATATTGAATGAAATATGTTTTCAGTTACCACACAGAGTTGAAAAGTTTGCAGTTCCACTTGATGTAATCCATGTATTTCAAAAAGTATCTTCCAATATGGTATATTCACAAACTGAGTTCCAATGGGGCATGTCGAAATAATCGATAAAATTAATGGCTCGGACGAAAATGTCCCCGGCTGTTATGAATAGTTCTTATTTATTGGTCTGTTAATTCATCTGATTATTATGCATTGTGTGAGGTATCGGATGGACAGCCGGTGATACAGTTAGAGGGGAGTGCTCTTTTGGACTGCAATACTGTGGCTATTGTGTGTTTAATTCATTTATAGACCTGGAGCTGGATGTGTGGAATAGATTGAATCAAGTATATTTTCCGTTTGGTCTTCTCACGCAAACTTCCAACTGGAATATGATAACTAACCTAGAGAACGGGTAAAGGGTGATTTGAAAATATTAAACATTCAATCCAAAGAAGCTGGGAGTTTATTGTACAAGACGCATTCAGTGCATGTACTAGAAAACCGAGAGGAAAGGGGGGGCTGAAAAGTGCCAAAATAGGCCACAATGCGGATATTTAAATTTGAAGTGTCGTGAAATAGCTTGGTTTCACATCTTCAGAATCATATTAGACAATTAAAGTCCAAACAAGTATAGTTCACCATGAACATTGTCAACCACTTTCAATCAAACGTTGAACACTCGGTACCAGCGACTTATTCCGAGGATATGAGAAGACTAAGGTCGAACTTACCAAGGAAGAAGCTCATTTCAGTTTTCTGCTGAAATTGCCAGTCCCAGGAGAAGGAGCCAAACGCATATTGGAGCGCGCCAGCCGAGCACTGATAAGATCTCAAATCAACTACCACCGTTGGTAGAGGTCATCTCTGATGCAGAATGCCACAGAACGATTTGAAGAAATCAGAAAAAAGCCTTGGAAGAAGATCATGGACCAATCTTTGCCAAGTTCAAAAGCACGTGCTTGAAGTTGAATCGCTGGTTTTTCCATGAGAAATTTTCTTTTCGTTTTCCTTCATCTGAACCTTATTTCTTTCATCACTTCCCTTAGAGACTTATAAGATCCCGTATAACTATTTACGTCAATGAGTTTTTTATGTACGCGACGTAATGTGGGATTTTTTTCTCAATAATGTCATAATTCATTATATATCGACGAAGAAGGCCCTTTTCGAAATCATGAAAATCAGATTTTGATAATATTCTATTTCTTTTTTTTATTAGGCGTTGAAAAAGAGGATGACTCACAATTTTCAATTGTTTTCGTTTCACGAGCTAAACTTTTGATGATACACAAACTCACACTCACCGCTTTTGCACAACGCTCTTGAACTTTCTCAGGTCCATGCGTATGCTACTATTACATTCTTGTTGGATGAAAAACAATCAGCAATCACTTCTCTCGCTTGACCACACAAAACTGTTCGTTTCAATTTCGATTCGAATGCCACATTTCATTTAATTTAAAAATTATATGAAAGTATTTGTTCCCAGAGCGCTTTTTTCTTCCAGTTTGTGTCTGAAAGGTACTTCTCTGCATGATCTACACACATTTTCCAATAAAAATTTATGAGTTCTTCAATATGCGTTCGAAATGTTTCTATTCAGAAACAACAATAGTCCGCAACATTCTCCATTAATTCACTATTATATCTGATTTTCAAGTGAAGAAATGCAAAGTTTTCCGGACTATATACTTTCGGTCTTCAGTGACATCGCCACTGATCATCATTCCTATGGGACCAACCACTCGCTTCCGGTGATGTACATGATTGGCCATATGCAGTGACTTTCGTGTATTATTTGAGCTCTACTAACTTCATTAGACGAAATTGGTGTGGTGTTAGGTTTCAATTCCATATACTTTTTATCAGCGGAAATGGAAGCACATTGTAACTGGAATCGGTTTTCGTAGCAAAAAAATTAAGGAATATAAACGAGTTAGTAAGGAAATTCAATTTCGTTTTCAATTTCCTTCATCCAGTAGAGCAGAAATGTGAAGAAATGGAAATGAAAATTTATATCAAAGAAATAAATATTTTCTAAACAGAAACATGTTAGTTCAATTTTGAAACAAAAATATATTAGGAGAAAAAGTTTAATAACGACTATCTCAGTGAAATTTGAAGTAACACGAAAAATTGAGTTGGTCTTTTGAGTTACTTTTGCATTTATCTAAACACGTTGAAGCTTGTGTGGGTGTTTCAGAAAAACATTTTTGTTTTTCATTGTTTTTCACGGCTTTAGTTATTTGGGAGATTCCTTTATATATTACATGTAAATATTTATATGTAACTGTCACATTACGACAGTGTGACCGATAATAGTTACGGTTTATTCATTCCTCGCGAAGATGCAAATTTTACTTGTGGGAAGGCCGCCTGACGCCAAAGGAGGGGTGAGCAATATCATCAGTGACAGAACTTCATTATTCGAAGAAGGTTGTTGATTTTTTTCATAAACTTATTCATCATCATTTCTCATATATTTTGAAAGGAATACATTTCCCAAAAGTGAGACAAATATATGCAAATATGTTCAAAATATATTTTTCCGTTAACCAGCTGTCGCACCCCTACGAACGACAACCCTCAGAAGTCGACACCACATGTGCGGGCTAAGGACTAACGAGGTTCGTATCTACATCATAATTAGCATCATCTGCCAAAAATTGCCCCAAATGTGGAATTTGTGCACGTACCAGAAAACCGAGAGAAAAGAGGGGGGCGACAAAGTGCCAGAATCATATTAGACAATGGAAGTCCAAACTAGTAAAGGTCACCATAAAACATTGTCTAGTCATGCACAGATCATCTGGAATAATTATTATATGTTCATTACATCCCCATGGAGCCTTTTTAGGCTTCTTCAAAATGTGTTAATACCTTTTTTGTGAAAGAAAATGTTGGCTTTCTACTACTCCATGTTGACACGAAAAAATGTGGGAATCTTTCAAAGAAACGAAAGGAGCAATCAATTTCAAGAGAAGTAAGTCTTTTCATAGATGTGTAAATCTGGGAATTGGGGCCTAGAATACTCACAGCAATATAACAGATGTGATTTAGCGTGATGGTATAGACTGTATAGAGTATAGACCATCAAAGTTTCAATAACTAACGAACATCATCAATATCAAAAATTAATATAGCTCATGAAATGTGGCTCAAATGCATCAGAAAACATGCAAAACGAACTCTTCGTGTTGCAAATTAATGCGCAGATCTATGCATTAGAAAATCTCCTAATTTCGAAAAAGTTTGAAATCAGTGTTTCGATCCTTGAAGTATACGTGGAATATGGAACCTCTGGCGTCGAGAGGTAGTGATTTTGAACAACGTGTTCAATACTTCCTTTAAGGAGTTCAAGATTCACTCGAGGGATATAAGTTATTCAAAAATGTACTAGTCTCCACCATTTTCAAGACACACAATTGAAGAGAATAACATCACAGGAGTCTCTGTTGCGATCCTAGAGGAATCCAAAAAGGTAAAAGGTCGATGAATATATTAATTTGGAAGTACCTAGTTACAATTTCAATAAACCATAATTTATTAAAGTTTCTGATTTATTGTCCTAGGGCTCCTGAGACCATGTGGAACTCCTACTATGCTTGGTCAGTGTTATCGAATCATTTTTGCACCACTCTAAATGGTCAACTTGACTGACGACCAAGTTCAGAAGGCATTCGGTTGGTTAGCACAGGGGATCAGTTGTACTCATTGAATAAACCGTTATTGTGAATGTAGGAACGATCCCTACATTGGGAAAATCGATGCTCACTGCATATATCGTCTGATTTGTGCTTCGAATCGCAAGATTAAAAGGTAAGGCACCGTGAATCTCTAGCTCCGAAGGAAATCGTTCGTATGGGGACGACAGCTGGTTAACAGAGAACCTCATTTTGAACCACAAGATATTGATTAATCTAATGATGACTGGTTTTTAGCGAGAGGGTGCGAATAGGGAAAGGTTCGTTTTAGCAATACGTTGCTACTTTGGAAACTCGAAAGTACACATAGCTGAACAACTATAGCCTAGCGCACACCTACTGTGCTCCTCTTCGTGGTAAAATAGAATTTGGAATGGATTTATTTCATATCATAATGGATAATTGTATATAACCTCTCACAATGTTAATTTAGCTTTGTTTGTGTTTCAGACTGTGGAAGTGTATATACCAAAAAAATATAGTGAGAAGAAAACAGTATCATCAACAATATAAACTGACTGACAAAAATGTCGAACACCCATATGGGTTTATCCAATTTTGATAACTTTTGATCTCGTGGTCTTTGATTCAATAAATTATTAGCCTTTCGACTTCATTGGTGTTAACCAATCCAGTCAGTTAGTTGAACTGAAAAAAATGATTGAATAGTGTATTGACAAGGCGAATTTTATGAAAGAAAATGACAAATAAAAAGTATCAATTTTTAGGAAAAGGTAAAGAAACGAATTTGTTTCCGGTAGTGTGAAAATATTCAAATAGTATGCGATAATTCTAGTGAATCTCTCAAAATATCAGTAAATGGTTCTCATGAGCTGTCATTTATTATTTTTTTCTCATGTATGAGTATAATGATGTAACCCCAAACCCAAAAATCTATCTCCTATGACTATTTACATATTTTTTTTTATGAAATGTGTATTTATAAAAGTTTCAACTATACATAAGAATGTGCGCCCATGTCATATGCGGAATGTGAACGTTGGGGCGCCGCGCCGGTCCGGGTGACTTTTGAAGCCGACAACAGATGCATTTATGGAGGTCAATGGTTTGCTTTGGCGGTCGGAAAGGTATTCGGTATTACACGATTTGAGCGCAAGTTCATTAAGTTTCACATAATATTGGAAACCGGTATTCAACTTTTGTTAAAATAAATGAGGAAATCAACTGAATTTGAGTATTTTCTACATATTACTGTGACCATAATGTCTAGATCACATAAAAAACAAGCACTATTATTTTCTCGGAATTATTACTTAAAATAATAATTTTGTTGGTTCCCCAAATTCTGTAAAAATAAACGAGCAAACCCACCCACAAAATACTGCATAATATACTACCTAACATATAGATGGCGTTAGTCTCATTAGTACTATTAGTACTAACCTTCAAAGTTGTTGAAATTTCATGACATTCCACTCATAAGTTTGTGAGTTGGATCAAAAACAATTTCGTGTTTTCATTTTACACTGCTTCTTGATGGAAAAAAATACTGTTTAAGCGAAGCAATGGTTGGAAAAGTGCAGATGATGTAGAATGCAGTTGACGTCTAAATGAGGTAGCAGCACCAAAAAGCATATAAAAATCCACAAAATCGTTTTGAATGATCAAAAAGTGGAGTTGCGTGAGTAAGCTGACAAAGTAAAGATTCTGAGCAGTGTTTGGCTATGCTTAAACACAACAAACCGAAATTTTTGTGTCGATATATGACAATGGATGAATCATGGATCAATCACTTCACTCCGGAATCAAAACGATCGTCTTCTAATTGAAGAACAACTGGTGAACTTAGTCCAAAGCTCCTGAAAGCATAACAATCGCCAGGAAAGGTTATGGCGTAGGTATTATGGGATGTGCGTGGTGTAATATTCCTCGAATATTTTGAAAAAGGAAATATCATCAACAGTGAATATTATACACTGCTATTGGAGCGTTTGAAGGCCGAAATTGCGGAAAAACGATCAAATTTGAAGTAAAAGAAATTGCTGGTTCATCAAGACAGCGCACAGTATGTTGCACTGACGAGTAGCAAAACATCCCAAAATCGGTCTGGAAAGATGTTCCAATAATTAAAAATCTATTTCGGCAGTAATTAAGCTATAGGAATTCTATGACAGTCCTTGTGGGAAAAACACATGTAAATTTGGCGTTTCTTGGACGTTTACTGGCGTTTTTTAGACCTCAGGCCCACTTCACACGGAAGGGGTAAAGGTCAGCGCTTCATCTCTACCAGACGTCCCTTATGTGTAAACTGCCTCCAAAGCCCATTTCAGACAACCTCCACTTTTCCACTTTTACCGTCATACAGTCGACCAATCAGAAGCTACCGCGCATACAGCGGGAAATTCAAATCAGTAGATGAACAAACTTGTTCCGAGCTCTAGGATCACGTGACAAGGGGGCCTGAGGGGCCGAGTCTCAAGGGGGCCGATGGGCAGAGTACTAAGGGGACCGATAGGTGAGGCGGAGTACTAAGGGGACCGAGGGGCGGAGTTCCAGACTCTCCGATACTCATTCCATCCTGCGTCGATGACGTGACACGTTTCCTCCACTCCTGTTTAAACCAAAAATTGCAAAAAGTTTAGCTCCATAAGAAAATACATGCGATGTTGCGCTCGTATCGGTGTTGTTAATCTACTGATTTGAATTTCCCGCTGAATGCGCGGTAGCTTCTGATTGGTCGACTGTATAACGGTAAAAGTTGAGAAGTGGAGGTGGTCTGAAGTGGTCTTTGAAGGCTAAAACTCAGTTTATAAATAATGGTCGTTTGGCAGAGACGAGGCGCTGACCTTTATCCCTTCCGTGTGACGTGGGTCTGAGGTCCAAAAAACACATTAACATGTGTTTTCCCATAAGGAGTGTCATAGAACTCCTATAGCCTAATTACTCACCTGTCAGATATAATCCAAAGCCCTTCGTGGAATTAGCCAGGGGAGTAGTTGTTTCCTGATAGGTGTCAGTTCATTAACCTACAGTTTAAGGAGTGGAGACTGGCTTGAACGAATTGTTCATTTAAATGATTTGATTTATAGCCAGTCTTCATGTATGCCCACTGTCTGTATGTGAAAAATATAATCTTTTTTGTTCATACTTGATTGGATGATCAATTCACACAATAAATAACTTTAGCTGTTTATATTACTACTTCTGGTTTGTATAATTCTATAATCGCCAGAGTTCCACTTTTTCTATAGACAATTTTTTTAGCATGTATGTGATTGGTACTTCCCGGTGCGATTCACTACTTTTTGTTTTTCCGTAGTCTCTTCACATTCGTAAAATCAACGTTTTGTGAATTTCTTCCAATTCATCATGCTCCTACTATTGAATGATTATGAATCGTTTCGGCCTCGTATGGCGAGCATTTTGTGAAACTTCAGTCATTTAACGCGGTGACCGACATTCCCCTTTCATCTTCATTTTTTGTATTGCTGAGATTATTCGCAATGTCCATGAATATTCCAATACGACTCAGTTCCATATAATTACACCATACAAGAATGTTACACGCGCCTTTTATGGGATAATTATTACCAATGACCCCATTATTTTGATAGATTGGTAATAGTTCACATAATTACTTGAATGAAATCGGTATTCCAACAGGAAATTTGAAACAAAAACGAAGTGACAATCCTGTCGACCATTTACGTCATTTCTAAAGAAGTAGTTGAATTATTTCTATTAGTCTGCATAATTGTATGGTGGGCTGCCGTTAATCAGGCTTGATTACTGCATGGTTCGGTTGTTCATAATAGTCTCCCGTTTACTACTTACTATGCAACCGAGTATGCATGCACCTAGACCCATTTTGGTATTTGGTGTTGCCGCTTATTTCTTTTTGATGAGCGTTGTGACTACACAAGTAACAAATAAAAATATTGGAGAGCTTATAACCTACCTTGCTATTTATGTAATTACCAAAAAGTTGTTTCGACCCAGGCTAGTCGATTATTGTCGGGGCTGGACGTGGGTAAGGAAAATATGTTTTTCTATACAGTCGAAATAGATGGAAAAAAGTAAGCCCTGGGACGCCAGTTGAACGGATTCAACAGGGAAGGGGTTGGAGAAATGACCAAAAAGTCAACAACGAAGCTCCAAGCTTGAAATTTATATTGAATTGATATATAGAAAGAAATATTTACAAACTTCACTACCAACTGTGTAATAACTCAAAAATTGATTTTCATATGTTATTTGCAACAAACTATTTTAAAAAACAGGCAAACATATATACATCAAGTTTAAGGAACGAATACTTGATACAAAGAAACGTTCACAGTAAAGATAATAATACGCCGCTATAGATCACAATATTACCTACTACTAGAGAACTCTTACTTCGAAAATATCGAATCAAAAGATTCGAGTATTGAACTGACTCAGATAGACCTTTACGTAAATTGAAAATGAAGGAACAAATGAGCAGTTAAAAGTAACTGCCTGAATCTTAATTTATCCAGAATCTACTTTTTGATTAACTGCAATCAAACTAGATAATTATTACCCCCATCAACAGCTGTTTTAGGATTGAACTGTAGATTTCACTACTCAGACCGCAATATTAGTGCTTCTACTCACGGGGTATCATCTGTTTTGATATTTTTTCTTATATATTTGCTACGGCTCTCCGTTGATACTTTCTAGAGTGTCTCCTTATATCTCAAAGAATGACATGCATGATGCAACTATAGCTTTTCCGAAGATTTACACCCATTATCAGATAAATATGCCTTGAAAGCTGTTTTCTACCACCAAAAAAATGAATACATACAAGGCCTGACAGTACTCGACGTGAATCTTTTATAGGTGATCTTATTATTTCTGTCCAAAAAACCTGAAAACATTTGTTATGGAATTTTCTACTGATATTTCAAGGATAGGAAATGAAACTATTGAATTGACTAATTTGACTGACCTTAGATGTTTTTAGATTTCGGTTAGTCCCTTGCAACAACCTTGCTTTTGTGTTGGCTTTACGATAGATACTAATCTGAATGGTTTTTAAATTCTGACCATGAAAATCACCTCGGTTCTATTTACTCCTGCTTACTAGACAACCCACCATCCCAGCAATATGCTGATAAAATAACGAACCTACAGGACGGCTCTACTGATTCTTCTGAATTCAGAAATTTAAACCGTTACACGCTGCTTTGTTTGGCATGATACATATAACCCCGTTCTTGTTATATTAAATGGTTAGTGAAAAGTGAGGATACGAACAAGTGCAAGGAAACTGTCGGAAACTTCAGCAATGTTGACGGCAGTGTTATTTTCAGAAGCTTAAATGTTTGCAATGCTTATATTTACAGAAATTCTCAATATCTGCAGGAAACTCTTCAAAACGCTCTGAGACCGGTGGTTGGCTCTATACCATTTTTTTTTGAGAAAACCGCGTCGAAACTTCATTTCGCAACAGGACAATTTTCCAAACGGAAGACCCCTGAACATCAAACGATAGCAGTTGTTAATTTTGGTCGCGTACTTCTAACATATTTCGCTTTGGGTGAAATCAAGCGGGTTAAGTTATAAAAAAGAGAGAATTCTCTAACTTTTCCTTGATGTTCCAGGTTGCCAAGTTTACTTGTGATTTTGGGTCTTCAGTTAGGCGAATGGTTCTTTTATGGATATAATCCAGTAACCTTAGAATATGGTTGGGAGAGAAGCTCCATATATGCTAGCAATATTCCATAGAGTGGCTTAGTTGAGCTTTATAGAACATTAAAAGTTACTGAGGTTAGTCTTTGCCTAGGAAAGTGGACAAACCCAGCTGTAAATTTGTATGATTTTTATGCTAATTGTGTTAATTATCGATATTGTTTCAACTTTTGTTTGTTTTTTTTCATAAGTTGAATCGTTTTTGAGATAGAGGGCAACGCGAGCGCAGATTAAATATTTGAAATCAACTGGTTGTCCTGATCGACATCATCTCATTTGAGGTTTATAAATTTTATTACTTAATAAATAATTATAAATAATTTTTATTTTTTATTATATTTAAATATTTTTTTCATTAATTATTTATTTTCAATTAAGTATCAATTTATTTAATAACACTTACCTACCCGTGTATTTATAAATTTGTAGAGGGAAATATATATAATACATTATAATTTAAATCTAACCTATAGTAATTATTCTTTGATAAATAAAAATGAATAAAAAAGAAATAAAATTTTAAATAATATTTTTGATAAAAAATCTTATTTGATACATTTGTGAATGTCAAAATTAAAAAAACAGATAAAATAATTAAAAGAATAATGAGTCTTAATTTCCATTTTCTTCTTCTTCATCGTCGTCGTCTTTTCGCAGCTGTAAAAATTCAAGGGCGTTATCATCTTTATTGTCATCTTCGCCCAGAGTCGTTTCCAATTCTTCCATGATTTCTGGATCAAAGGTCCTATCTTCGTTAACGTCGGTCTCATATGGTACAGCATTGAGAAAAGCTTGCCCATTACACTAGCCACAAGCTAAAGGGCATTGCTTTCCTGCATCCACATCTTGAACCACAACCACTTTTGCAGTTACTGAATATCGTATTGAGTAACTCATCTGGAGCAGGTGATAAAATGGTCATGATAGGTTCTAGCAATCTGTTACGCATTGTCCAACCACATTCTTGGGGTTCCAAATCATGTCCTAACCAAGTTTGAACTTGGTAATAAACACGATTAAAATGTTGGTGAGCTGCTCCACTTGTTGGTGGGATATTTTATAACTGCACAGGTTTATTGAGCTTTGTTAGCTTGAGATATTGTGCATAACGAAGATGATCGATAGTATCTTCATTATGCATTATAAACAGCTAATAAAGTATGCATTATAAACAGCTAATAAAGTATGCATTCCACTATCAAATAATCTTTGAACCGGACAATTTTCTTCAAATGCTGCGGCAAGTTCATCCAAATTAGATAGTTTCTCGAATGTTCTTAAAAATTTTTTTTTTCTTTTTTAAAGAGCGCAGAAGTCGTATCACAGCTCCTTAAAACGTGGAGGAACAAAATATGTTTTTTAGAACTTGAAAATTTGTCGAAACTCTTAGAGGAGTATATTTCCGTTTTCACATTTGCTTTACCAACTTTTTTAAAGAAAATTGCTTGTTCAAGAGATAATGTACGCCCAATTAAAATCACAAGTAAATCAATATCTTAACCGACTATAATTGTTGTTCTTTCTTTGACGTTTAGATTCTTCAATAGCTGTCTCAATAATGAAAACATCCGCATCATCTCTGGCCTGTTTAATGTTGATGTCAACAGCTTCTAATTTTTCAATAAGCGTAGTAATCAGTTTTTCCGAAATTATGTTTTGGAATCCCAAGGTACTCTTTATTTATTATAGAACTTTTGTCTCAAAAATGCCAGCTACCCAGAATTGATATATACATTAGTTTGAAGAAAATTAAATTTAATTGACGAATTGACGATAGCAGTAATTGAGACCGCTCGAAGCTTGTTTGCTTGGTGTGACGTCAAGATGTACCCCAGGCAATCTCACATTTTCAACTGCTCTTGCTCAGTTGTTAATTGACATATAAACCGGAAAATTTTGTGGGATACTTAGGAGATGATTTACTTTTATAATATATAATTTCCAATAAAAAACTAAATTAGCCTGAATGAGCCCATTGTCGGCTCTCTTTACTGACCTTCTTGCTCCAGTATCGACGGTGAAAAATAATGAAGATTATTCAGAAATCGAATACCGGATGGCCTGGGATGCAGCAGTCAATGTACACCCCCTAACACTGGCTAACACCCCGACGCTCTAGTTCGGGTGATACCGAACGCCTTTCTCTTCTTTCCTTGGATCCTGAGCGTGATTGACGGTCCCGCCTTAAAGGTCCCTTTCTGACGCAATTATAGCATTTAGGCCGCCATCTTGCCCTGGGTGCAGTTCCTTTCATCTTAAAAAGTTCCTCTAAACCTATCATGAGTCGATCTGTTCCTTTATCTTCCTTTTCGTTGATGGCCTTCACTAGAACTTTTCTTCGTTGTTGTCGTGAAGCATTTTTGGCAGATTCGAATTCTAGGGCATAAATGAGGGCATCATTCAATTTTTATGATGTGCCGTCATCAAACGAACCCCGTCAATGAAACTGTGAATACTAATCTAGTGAGTGAAGTTATCAGGTTTTTATGGGTAAGCGAATCTTACCAATTGTTCGACTTTAGCTCCAAACAATTTGATGAACTTGTTGCCCGGGTTGAACCGCATTTGTAATTTTAATTTTTTAGACGTTACGGCTTCTGCTTTGAAACCATTTTTAAGAAGAACTTGAACAATTTTTTTCAATTAACTATGTGCGTTTTTTGCGTGAGGAGTTCAAACAAGTTTGTATTCGAATGTGAGGCCTAATATCTAATAAAATGTTCAAATATTTCATCAGTTCGGACTTCCATTGTCTAATATAATATAAATTGATTTGAAAAGCCTGAAAAAAATTACAAAATTAATAAGATTCACCGAAAATAACAATTTTATTAAACAAAACTGAATTTACAAAAAATTAACATACAAGCTACAACCAAACAAATAAAATTAAAATATTAATAAAAGC
>WOGN01003610.1:0-15029 GCA_015342105.1 Leptinotarsa texana
TCCTAAAACATATCAGCGATACAAAAAATTTTAAAGTTCGAAATAGTGCACATGTTGGCAACGCCGTAACTTGTCATCTTGTGACGTCATTCTCTTCCTAACGTGAACAACCTATACTAAGTGAGAGTTCATTAGGTATACTTAACTCCTTTGCAAAACTTTGCAAATTTTTTTATGAGATTTGACTCACTTTTGATATCTATCTGAAGATATAATAGTGTAGAGAGTTATAAAGCGTATGTATTGCAGTTGGAAACAATAATTAGTGTATGCAAAAAAAGTTTTTACAGTTATCGTAATTTGGAACAGAGGGGTCAATTCTTGAAAAACATTCCAATCCACGAAACTTTTGGCAGTACAATACAGCGAATGAGCTATTGTCTCTAAGAACAGGTTGCTAAACATTTTGCATCTCATTCCACCCCCATTATTCCTTTTGTACAATCTACAATGCTGGATTTTTTTTGACAGAATCTAATTGAAGTAATCCTGCTAAACATCAACAAAGTTTTTGATCCTAATGAAGATATTGCCTTACTGGAAAAATGACAAAATTAATTTTGCAGGCTCTCAAACCTGCTTTACAAAAATGATTTTTGATTTCTATCTATCAACCGTGTGTGGCATGAGGGGTTCAATAACTGAACTTTCACGTTATGGTTTGTCTGCTTTATCATCCCTTATGTTTCCAGCTTCTCAAAGCTTCTTTCCAGCTTATTACCATTGTTTACTTGTAAACCATCACCCTCAGCGCTGGTTTTGCTAAGGAATACTAACTTTTTCTATTCTACATCACGTCACACTCGTCCCATTTTTCAATTTGAAAACCCGAATGTCTGCTGATAGGTAAATCACGTCCTCGCCGACAATAAAAAATCTCTTCATCTTAGGGTGGCAATAGCAAAATGGTATTCAGACGGTGGAGTTATACTTATATTTCCGAGACGGTGGATTTGCCAGCAGTGATGGTAAGTGGTCCATTAAAGTCGCTGCACAAGATATCAGCTGCTTTTACATTTTCACAACTAGACATACATATTTGTTTAGCATCCACAAATATTCTCCAGCTCATTTCAAATTGAGTTTCTCGTATAACACAGTCGAAGTATTCTCTAGTTCGAATTAGTAAACCTAGCAAATCTGTTATTATCAATACTGATGATTTTACGGTTAAAAAACAAATTGTACAATAAACAATGAGATGAATAAAATGAAAAATATTTTCTCCAAGGTGAAATTGAGAAGAGTATAAAAATCCGCCCTGACCTAACCTAGTTTATCCAATAAAATTTCTGGAAACACCCCTTATCTTCCGACACTTGATATGACTTATTCGTTTGTTGATGCTGTCCCGACCCGAATTAGCCTCACAATATAGTCGATGTATATGGAGCTAATGAAAAGACAGCATACAATTTCCTAGGTCAAATATTTGTTTTGTGTAACGACAGGGGAGTTACATTGGATAATAAAAGAGAACGGCAATGAAACGATACGACAACGCGGAATGAAAGTGATTATTTCGAAGTGAATAATGACCCAATTGTGAGTTCATCTGAAATAAATCTCAGGTGATTTTGAGAGAAATATTGAGTGTTACTTTATTAAAACAACACAAATTTTTGTAGGTACAAACTCGTGAAGTTCAACTTATTCATTTATTCATTTCTATTTAATTTCAAATACTGCATTAGAAAATGCCAGTTTTGGTCATCTCCTGACGATGATAACTTGGTTTGCGACATACGCGTCGAGAGACAACATATTTCAATTGGTAAGGTAGGGTCACCAGTCCAGTAAATGAACTAATAACGGTAGTTATCACTTTCTACAACCATAACTTATTTTTCTCGTTAGATTCATTTTTGTGTGATTAGTTACATGATAATTTCACTGTGTTTATAATCGATTTATATCATAAAAATGGGCAATTTGTTATAATTTTTTGTATTCAAATCCTTTGAAGGTCAAAACTACCAAACATCCAATGAATGAACACCATAGCCCAATAAATGAACAACAAATGCCCAGTTAATGAACAAATGTTTTATATATTTGAACACAATCATTATTTTGTTCAATGCAACGTTATTTGATTTTATAACATAATTTCAATTCAATAATAAGTTCAAAAACATAATAAACATAAACATAGAAAATCCCACGTGTGTTATAAGGAACTGGAGTAGAAATTTCTTTCTTAATTTCGTTTTTGTACCAGACTTGGTCGATTGGTTTGGGCCATTTCCATCGTTCTTTAGTAGTTTGTTTCATTACACTGATTTCGTACTCATCATCATTACAATTCTTTATCAAGCCAGGGTATTGTCTCAATTCATATTCAACTACCACATAGTCCCCTACATTAAAAATATTAGCTGAGGATTCAGGTATGTTGTCTTGTTCTATATTCTCAAACCGCTGTTCTCCTTTGTTTTTTTCAAACTTCCTGCCATGTTTCGATTTCTGGTACCCGTTACCGTATTTATCTTTTTGGACTTTCTTTTCTTCCTCCATAGTCTGTTGCTCTTCGCTGTTTTCATCTTTTATCACTTTCTTTCATTTCGATTCATTAGTCTGCGGCTCATTGCCGTATTTTTCCTTTTCATTATTTGTGTTTCCTTTCATGGTCTCCTGTTCTTCACCGTTTTCTTCTTTTTTTGACTTTCTTGTCTTCATTCGATTTCTTAGTCTGCTGCTCTCCATCGTATTTTTCTTTCTCGAGTTTCCTGTCCTCTCCCATTGCCTTCTGCCCTTCGCTGTTTCCCACTTTATTCTCTTGTTTCATTTTCTTAATTAGTTGATCTTTCGGAATTCTTTTTTAAGGAAACATAATCACTGGCGGGGCTACTATACCTGCTGCTAAATAATTGCATAGAACGGAAGAAACTTCGTACAGGAAGGATTTTATAACCTTCAAGTGCTAAAACTAGACCTGATTTCATGCACGTTCGATGGCTGTTTCATCTGCATTAAAAACCCTCGAAGGATCTTTGATGATATCTAAGATGCTTAAGATGCTTTCATTTTGCAGGAGAGCTTGAAAATCAAAAAACCATGCTCAAATAGATTCTTCTATTACATATTCCCAGGATTAAGAACTAATTTTAGTAGTTTTTCTTGCAATTTGAGGATGTCTCCCCGAAAATAATTTTAACCACTTGTCGCCCGGTCTGAAAGGGTTGGCCCAATCAATATATTGTAATATTTTTTCAATGCATTTTTGAATTCCTTTGGATGCATGCATTGGGATACCCAATTTTGCTTTCAATAAAATCCTCTTTAACTCGTTTTTCTTTAGGTGAAGTTAAAATGGGAGATTGGCCATTTTTCTTATATTTGGAACCGTCTCCGTTAGTTTGTTGTGATTTGGTTATTCCATATTTCTTAGAAGCCTGATTCAAAGGAATATTCCCCCTTTGAATGTCTGTGATAGCGTTGTTCAATATTTCCTCCGAATATCGGAATGGTTGGTATTTTTTTTATCCATCTGAAAGGAAAAGTTCTTATGATGCAGATTTGTTTATAATTATCTTCAATATCAACTGGTGTAAAAAATTTACGTGAATGTTTTGGCCACCTTCAGTACAAAAGATTTGTTAAGTTCATTTGAGTATCATTCAATCTTTGCATACATTATTTAAAGAAAAAATCAAATACCATAAAATTCACCAATGAAAAATTATGTCAAGTTTTGTTTCATTAGGCACCGGGATCTACTTTCTTTACGAAAAGGATATGCATTACATTTTCTACCGTGACTGTACAATGAATTCAATTTTGTATACTTCAAATACTCTACGGAAGAGAGAAAAAAAATCTACGAAGAAGAAAGTTCCATACACGTTATTTGGTCGCTTTATTATAATTCAGGTATTAATCTGTCAGTTTAAAAAAATCTGTTTAAAATCTGTTTTTTCGTTAATCAGCTGTCGCCCCCATACGAAAGACAACACTCAGAAGTTGAGAAACTTGTGAGAGCTAAGGACTAACTAGGTCTTACCTTTTAACATGTGATTCCTGAGTATTAATCTGAGAAGATGATGAATAACAAAATAAATGAAAACATTTTGAAAATAGTTGATTTGGCTAGTAGGCTCAATGAATGATATAATCTAACCTAATAACTTAGAAATTATCGCAAATTCAAAAATATAGCGCTACAAAATAAATTTAGACGGTCTCACAAACCGATGCGTTATGCCATGATTAAAACATGTCACTATTTCATGTGTTTTATTACACGTAGTGGATCACTTTGAAGGTAAAAGCTAAAAACATTATTATTTTGCTGTCTATAGGTATGGTATATCGACGAATCATTGGAAAAAAAAACAAGAGTCCAATTTATGGCTCTGCTGACCACAGTGCACTCATCTCATCATTACATTTGGATCCCAGGACATCGGCTGCGGAAGCACATCTTCACCGGCAGCAGCTGGTTGAGTATCTTGATGAGTACCTAGAAGTGATTTCGAATTGGGGTGAAAGGAACCAGGTTCAATTCAATGCCACAAAAACCCAGGCATTGGTTTTCTCCGAAAAGATAAATGTCTCCGAACCGGATATGATAATGTCAGTTCAAACAATTCCACTTTCTGCTTCGATAAGTTTGTTGGTAGTTAAAATGGACACCAATATGTCTTGGCAGTCATATCGCTGGAATTGCAAAGGCTGCTTCTGAAAAGCTTGAAACACTGTTCCGAATCAGAAAAGTATACATACTTCAGCAACTTTTGATGCTTTATAAAGCTCAGAGCAGACCTTCTTTGAATTATTGTCCTCATGTATGGAGCTCCGCCTCCTAACATACCCTGAACTCCGTCTAGAAAAGAGCCATCCACTTGATTGAAGACGAGAACATCACTTGCAACCTTGATACTCTGGAACATCGAAAAAAGGTTGGCGATTTATCTCTCTTGTAGAAATACTTTCACGGGAAGTGTTCAAGTGACTTAGCACATTTGATTCCACCAAGAGCGGTAAATATCAGAAATACGCGACGGGCTGTGGCTGCTCATCGTTATGAGGTTCAACTCAGTACACCTCGAACTTCACTGTTCAAGAACTCTTTCATCTGAAGAAATGCGTTTATGTGGATTAAACTTTCTGTGATCGTTTTTCCAGCGATTCAAATCCAATGTGAATCACTACTTTCGTAGAGGCACCGTTTTAGGAGCACCTTGAGAAGTTTTCTGTAGTACTTGTGTTTTGTCCTTAAAAATTAAAAATATTGTATTTACCTATTTTGAAACTGAAACTGTTTATAATCAAACTCTTGTTTTAGTGAATTTTGACGAAAGTCATCATTTTGATAAGAAGCTGATACGACGCTATGACAGAAAAAATTGTAGTCGTATGTGCTTTCCTAACCCTACGGAGCCAGGTTGTTTCGCTAGTTCACTACATAAGTAATACGCTAATCGAGATACCAAGTATGCTTTCGGCAAGGTTTTCTGTGGCAATGTGTATAGTATTCCACGTTGCGTAATTTTAGATTTGAAGATTATAAGTCCACTTTGTCAAATATTAACCAGTTGGTTCCTATCTCTTATATTTTCAGTGGAGGGTAATATAATGCTGATGCTTTCGTTTCGTACGAAAAAATTTGGACTTGGACTGGAAAAATTAAGTAGAACCTAATAGACCAAGCTGTGCAATAAATGATCTAAGTGAATGCAATGCTGATATATTTCGCAACTTGCATTCATTGTTAAAATTACTGTCCACACTGCCTGTCACTACCTTTACAGCGGAATTGTTTTTTTGTACATATGAGAAATGAAAATTAAATCAGGAAACTTCGCTAAATAGGGCAGACTGAATAGTTTGGCTTTGACGGATGTTCATAGGTACTTTGATGTTCCTGTGGAAGAAGTAATTAACCACTTCGCAGCCAAAAGAGGTAAAAAATTGTACGTTTGCATTTGATATATTTTCATACCAATGGGATCGCCACTTTCACCGGTTGAAGCCAACATATATATGGAGAGGTTTGAAACTCTGGCCATTGAAGAAGCCCACAAGAAGACTCGAGTCTGGTTGAGATACGTGGACGACACCTTCATAATATGGAACTATGGGAATGCAGAACTAGACTCCTTCCTGAAACACATCAACAACGTAAGTTCTTCCATAACTTCCACAATGGAGAAGGAAGTCCACACGAACTGCCATTCTTAAACGTATTGGTGACTAGGACCGACACTAAATGAGAAACATCTGTATATCGAAAACCCACACACGGGACAGTATCTGAACCAGGAATCCAACCACCATCAATCGACTAAGAGAGAAATCATCAAGACAAGTTTCGGGCTCTGTAATTCAACGAAATAGTTACTCCCAAAGTGATGGTGAAACAGAACAGAACCTGCTTCAGATTTTTGAGAACACTATCCGTAGCAGCCTCACGAAAACCAGCCCACTAAACGCGGATTGCGATTCCAAGGACTGCATTTACCGGATACCCTGCGAGTATGGAGAATCATACATCGGTGAAACTAAGAGGCCATTGAAAGTTTGCATTGCGAAGCACAAGAAACACACACAACGAGAAGAAACCAGCAAATCAGGAATAAGAGAGCATGTTTGGACTCATCAACATAACATCAAGTGGGCTTAAGCTGAGATCATCCACAAGGAGAAACACTGGCTTAGGAGAAAATTCAAAGGAGCCGCATAAATATTGTCCAACAACGCCTTTAGCCAAGCTAAAGTAGAGATTCGTAATATATGGAAACCTCTAATCAAGCGGAACACGACCACGAGGATCGGTGAAAGCACTCGAATGACATATAGTCAGATCTCTTAGGAATAAGTCTAGTTATCACCCGAAGACGATTGTGGATACTAACAATCGAAACGTCGTGAAGTAACTTGGCTTGGAATCTTTCGATTTTAATTTTCATTCCTTGTTAATTATTTTTTCAATTTTATCCCGTGTCAATAGTTCAATTTTGTATACTTTGGTTGTTGCTTGTATTTTATTTCATTGTAATTTCAGTTTTTCTGCTTAACATGATTGTTTTTTTCAGCTAATCTTTTAATTTTTTTATTTTTTACAGATTCTTTCATATCATATTGGACAATGGTAATCCGAACTAATGAAATTTATTTTCCTAGTGCGACTTCTTTCAAAAATTCGTCTGTTCCATTTCAAATTAACTGTACATTATTCTATAGTTGATTACTTTGAATGAAATGCAAAAGGAAAGACAAAACCTACACAAGATACGATGTTGATGAATACAATAGTCGATGTATGTAATTGAAAAATGTAATACAAAGTAGGTACACTAAATTATGTCAATTAATTTTGATTTTTCTATAAACCTACAACTTTTCAATAATAAGTCAACTTATGTGATCAGCCATGGACGTAGAACGTTCATGTGATCAGCCGTATATTTTAGTTCAACTAGAATCTATAAATCTGGACCTCAGACCGTCTAGTATAATACTTATCGAATGGATCTTCTATTTAGAATTATCTTTGAAACATAGACTATTTCCGCCAATTATTATAAATATCGTGGAATCTGGCGCATTACCGTACAATGAATTCGTTTCGGCTTGAATACAAAGTTAATTTCTAATTACATGAATGATAAAAAGTATTTTTTGTTCAAGGTATACCTATTCGTCAAGATAATCATAAACCATGAATAATGTGGTAAAAACTCAAGGAAATCTTCTTATTTGAAAAGACCATGATTAATAATAATTAAAAAAAGATTATTTCAATCGAAAGACCTATCTGAAAATCAAATTGATGATACTGTCGAAAGTTTATTCAATAAATTCAGAATAATTTAGAATGAAAAACAGTCAAAAAATACAGGTAGGTAACGCTTCTGTATCTGAAGTTTTTTAACTGACTTGATAGGAGCCTTGAGTACTAACCTAATGACTAACAGTACAATTGGGTCGACAAAAGAATACACATGCGTCTCTTTAATTTGTTCATCCGATATTAGTCAACAAATATACTAACCTTCCAATGAAGAATTGTTTTTATTTTTGAAATTTACTAGCAGTGATAACCACATGTTACAATTTTGGGAAAGTTTCATAAAATTCTACAGTATCTTATTATTGATTCTGTAAAACATACCCATTTTTTCAAATCTGATATTTGGCAGCTCAAATATTCCACTATGCAGAAAATAAAACAGGCCATTTCCAATTTGTGGTTGAAATTTATAATTACAATATATAATCTACTTACTGTGATTTTGATGATAGACTTATCAGATAGGTACTTGACGAGAATAATTGTTTCAGAATTGTTGTTTACAGTGACGCATATAGTAAGTACACTAAAACTATTTATAGTTGGTAGAATATATTATATCAAGAAGCTACCAATTTGTAGTCTTCAAAAATATATAGGTATGCCATTCAAGATTAATTATCTGTTTTTTTTAATTCAAACTAATTCAAAATGAATTGAAATGCACTGTTTGGAACCTTTGGTGTAGTGATGAATATTAATGGAGTTCTTTCCCAACACCAAATCGTTATTTTTCACACGTGTCGAGGTGTTAAAAATAACGATTTGGTGTTGGGAAAGAACTCCCGTAATATTCAAAATGGAATGGAATGGAAATGGAAACTCGGAATGAGTTAATATAAGAGAATTTGGTTTTTTAAATTTTATATATACTTCCTTTAATTGAATCAAAATAAGTTGTAAATGTGGAGAAAATTGAATTAAACGTGAAAACAATCGCTGGGACCTGATGGCATTATTCAAGCAGTAATGTATGAGAGGCCATTGGAGGAAATAGTTAAGTAAGGTCCAAAGTGCGTGGGTCTACTCTAACCTCCACCGCAACCCGCAAGGGTTTATTGTGGCTCACACCTATTAACACTCGACCCAGCTTCTTAATGAAACCGATTATTTTGTATGGTGAGTGATTTTTCAGGTCAGATAGTAAGAGTACGCCTCTGCCGATTTCTTAAAACCTGATTCGGTACCCAGCGGGGTAGGCACAAAGTATGTGCTCTGCTGTATCATAATTTTTTTCGTTTTTGTATCAAGAAGAAGTAGTAGAAAGCCAAAAACTTTCTTTCCCAAGTTTTTTATATTCCAACTCGTATAATACAGCCGTACCAAATATTAGACTCCGATGGTTTTCTTACACAATTTTGTTTTCAATATTTTTCAACACTTCAATTGGGTAATTTAGTTGATATTCTCTTGCAGCCAATGTTCTGAGTGGAATATATCATACAGAGGTTTTAACTGTTCCACGCCATTTACGTTGGACTGTTCTCATTTGATAATTCCTTCCGTTAGCCATTTACACCTCTCTTTTTTTTCTTTTTTAACGAACAAAGTACACGCACTACAGTAAAATCCTTAAGGCGCTCTTAGAGCGGTGCCTGGGCGAAAGTAGCCATTCACATTGGATTTGAATTGCTGAAGGTTAAATCTGTTTGGAAAAACGTTCTCAGGATGTTCATTCCACATAAACGCAGTTCTCCAGATAAAATGGTTCTTGAACAATAAAGTTCGAGGTGTATTGAGTTGAACCTCAAAACTATGAGTAGTCACAGTCTGTCGCGTATTTTTGATATGTACCGCTCTTAGTGCAATCAAATGTGCCAAGTCACTTGAACACTTCTTGTGAAAGTACCAGCGGCGGCTCGTCAGAGGAGGCAACGGAGACTCAGCCTCCCCATAAAATTTGAGGCTATTCATCACAATAAATTGAAAGATATTGAAAAATAAATATGATTTTTTTTTTCTAAAAATGCTTGGGTATCTTTACTTTACCTTTAATTTTTAATATAAATATATAATATGCCCGAAAAAATACTATCACTCACTACGTAGTACGTACCACACTGTATCCTGCATCAACAAATTTCAAACGCACCGTCCATTAACGAATATCGAATAAAACAACAACCCGAAATAATAAATGCCATATGTTGCAAAGGAGCCAAGCCTCCAACCCTTTCAAAAACACAAGCTCCGCGAGACCGATTTAACCAGCCACACACTCCCGATTTGTAATTTTAGTTGCATAAATTATAGCGTTAGAGGAGGCTAGCCTCCAGTTGGTTTCCGTTAGTGTACGACTGCATTTATTTACTTATTTTTATTATTGGGGAATGAAAAATATTTCGGTAAATCTTTTCTTGATAATATTTGTTATTTGTGTATAAAAAGGCAATATTGTATCATAACAGTGCTTTTTGGTAATATTTTTAATGTGTTTTCAAAGTGTTTTCTTTCTATTTCAGGGTGTTTTCAAGTTTTCACTTTTCGATTAGTTTTTTTCCATTTATTATTAATAAGTTGGATGAAATTAAAAAATCTGCCGATATAGTCGATTGGTTGCTGATAAATAATTTCAAGTCTTTATCTTATGATAATGAATTTTACATTATTAAAACTCTGGGAAGACCTCAACCAAATCTGATTTCAATTAAAGCGTCAGATAATCGACAAAATCGAGGATTTAATATCAGTTGGTACGATAAATGCGAGTGGTTAATCAGCTCCTTTAAACGAGAAAAACTTTTTTGTTGGCCCTTTGTTTTATTTTCCGTACAAACCGAATACCAAACGTGGTCTAAAATAGGATACTCCGATTAAAAAAATTTACCTCGTTCTACAGAAAGACATTTTAAATCTAAGAAGCATATATTTTCGTCTTGTAAATAAAATTGTTTAGCAAACAAAATATAGCAACAGCTATATCGTCTTGGTTAAGAACGAATGTTATCTTTCCTTTTAGTTTCTTTTTTATTTTTTTCCTTCCTATCCAAAATTATAAAATACACCTTTCAATATGCGGGATCCTCGCAGACTATATTAAACTTGAATGACCGCCGATTAAAAGTAGTTTGCGGGTGCCTTGTGAATTCACTTTAACCAACCAGATTTACCCTTCCTTCCATTCCTGGCAAGGCACGACTCTCACCTCCCCGTTGGTTCTTGCTGGACAATAAAATTTACTTTTAGACCTGCTTTTATGAGCATAATTAAGTACTTGTGCTTATAAAATATTTGTAGCATTTTGTAACAAAACTGTTATATTAAAAGAGAAAAGTATTATTTATTGACTGAGAAGAGTTCATTTATATTAATTAAACTCAAAGACAACCCTTTTTCCTTCTTTTTTTAATGGTCAGTTTTATACGTATAATTTTCGGCAATACACAATTTTTGTTTTCATTTATGCAAATATTACGTATTTTGCTTTAAATAGGTGCGGTACCCAAAAAAATGTTTGCGCCTCCGGTGGGCTTTTCTGTGTGAATATAGTCTTTATGACTTTAGCCTTCTCTGTTCGCCAATGCACGAGCCGTCACTGATACATTGTGTTCTCTGCAGTTTGGGTATAATTTACTTATTATTGTTTTGTGAGTTTTACCTGATATTACCTTTTCTATTAGAGAAACTGGTACCTGATTGTTTACTGCACCAGGTACAGGAACAAACACGTGTTTTGTGAAATTGTTTAGTGAAATTCTCACAATAAAGTGTTTTTTGAATACGTTATTTATTTTTTGAAAACCATCGTTTTCACACAGGACTTTCCCAAGGGTGACCGGCGCCCGAGAGCAGCTAATATTTTGGCGCCCTTCGAATTTAATATATAAGCATTTATTGATAAACCGGCGGGATTTAAAAAACCTAAATTTGTATTTTTTGGAATTGGTTTCAAAGGAAAGAATTAAACAAATAATCGAAAATTAATTAACAAATCAAATCAAGAGATTAAATTAGTATTTTTCAATATTTGACTTATGTAAACTCTGTCATAATATTTTCAAAATCAATTTTATGGACGATCTCTTGCTCTTGCTAATATCGTTAAACCAGATAATCTTTTCTGTATCATGGTAGACCTGAAATAGTTTTTACTTATTTTTAATTTTTGAGAATAATCTGCAATTTTTGTTTTCGTTTATTTTGATTTTTAAAGTAATAATACGAATTTAATATTAGTTTTAATATTTTATTATTATCATTTTGAACATGAGTTTTGAATTCGAGAGGCAACAAACTTTCGGTTGGGCGCCCCACGTTTGCAGGTGCGGCTACGTCTTCACTAAATGAACATTAATTATTCCATTGACTTACCTCCATTGATTACAACTGCATTCAATAGTCCTTTTCCTCGTACTTCAAGAACAATTTCTTCATTGAGTTTTTCTCTTAATGTTTGTCTGAATATCTCTCCCATTTTGAAAGCATTGTCGGCTAAATTTTCTTCTTCCAGGGTTTCCAGAGCAGCAATAGCAACTTTAGAACCGAGTGGATTACCCCCAAATGTCGAACCGTGGGTACCTGCGAAGTAATAACATCTACAATTTATTAATCTATTAAGTGGAAGTACAGTTTGTAACTCAATTCCTGAATGATATTTATTCAGGATACTCAGTATGATATAAAAAGTAAATTTGCTTACGTATATCAGATATAAACCGGAAGAAAGAGAAGCAACTTATTCTCTCTACGGATATTAAATAAGACATAGTAGTTGCTTGAATTGGGATCTTTCTTATGGTTCATAAAGGATAGAAACATTTGTGAATGATATTTGTCAGTTTCCTCATTCTTTTTTTTTGTAAAAAGAAAAGAAGGTCAAAACCTGTTTGCGACCTATAATCATGAACGATTTATTGGAACATGTTACTGACCGCTTCACTGATCCATAAGCAGCTCGACTCCGTCTCAACTATCTCATCTGATTCTGACGTAATCACTTTGAAGAATCGCTTCCAATAGAGAGGGAAAACCTTTCTGTCTAGATCAGCTATGGTTTGCTCCTTGGAGTTAGTTGTATGCGATAAAACAATGTCATATTATCTTGGCCACCCAGTCGGTGTCTTTCGATCTCCTCTGTAGTTTAGGATGAATTGTTCTTACTCTGGGATTAGAACATCAAATCATCGTTTGAACTTAATGTTTGTGACTTTTTTCTAACCGCTTTTTCATCCAGTCGCTGAAGGTACTGTCTCATATAAACTCATTGACTTGTTTGCTATCTAATGTTCTCAACCAACTTGGTGTGCATTTTCTGGATGATCTGACTGAGACTGAATGTCAAAACGAAATGGTAAATTTAAAGGTTTGATTTTATTTCCAAAGTTTGGATGGAAAACACCCAATCGTTTTCCGATAGATGAAATAATTTTCTAGTTTTTCTGGACATTTCGTCGGTGGAGTGCCGTATGTATGTTTTCGATTACAACGCTGACTTGAAATTTCATCACGATTGAAATTAATATATAAAGGTAATCCATGTTTGCTCACCATACTATTAGGGAACGCATGTGCTACTTGATTTGGAATAAAAACAATCTCAGATCATTTGGAGATAGTCCATTACCACGTCAGGTATTTATTGCCATTATCAGTCACGAGTAAGGTTCGAGTATTCTGTCGTCATCATGAAAGGTCATGCCGTTTACACTGTTTCTCTACGTCACGGCATCAATTGATCCAATAGTATCTCTTTCAAACTCATGCCACATGTCAGGGTCATTTCAAAGCCAAAGTCTTTTCCTGATCAGCTAGTATGAAGTTGTTTCAACACGTCTTTGATTTGTGCTATCGGTAGGTTAGGTTGGAAGCAAATAAATAGATTCCACTGCAACTCGCGATGTTTATTGTGGTTAACACCATCTCAAACTTCTTCACAAACTCGATCTTTTCTAGAGGTATCTTTTTGCCATCCTTCGAGATTACATGGCCATGGTAAACGTATTTGCTACCTGCTTCTGAAATATCGAACATTCCTCTGTTTTTAGTTTCAAATCTGTCGTGTACAATCTTTAAAACGTCGCTGGATCATTACACAGTCCCAATGGAAGGACTGAATTGATACAATCCATTTCTGTCAGAAACCATTGCCAGTAGCCGCTCTTCAGGTTCAGGAAAGCAAAGATACTGTGATCCGCCTAGCGTATTTAGTGAGTTTTCAATACTGAATTCTTTTAGTGATATCGTTTAGCAGCCTACAGTGTACGCAGAAGTGGATATGTCATTCCTTTTACGTTACTAATACCTATGGAGGTGACCACTGACTTGCTCACTATTCAATGACAACATCTTTTACCATCTCATTAATGGTGACACTTTTTGTTTGGCGGATGGTAGCCTTCTTGGAGCTTACCTAATCGGTTGGGCATCACTGATGATGATCCAATTTTTGTGCTTTGTAAATGTACTCGTGGCTATTCCTATTTTCATATAATTGTTTTCCGTTTTTGCCGTCCCTTTTTTTGCGGTTGATATCATAAGCTGTAGATTTGCAGAATCAAGTCATTTTTGTTGTCTGTTATTTAGTGCATAGTATATAGCATAGTTTCGTTATAGAGAAAAAAGAGAAATATAACTTCTTATGTTTTTGTACCACTTGTATTTGTTACTAACGTTACTGAAGTTTCGTCCTGCAAGCTATCGGAGATATCTATCTGAAAGGACTAGAATTTTTTCTATACACATCAAATTCTAAACCCTTATCGATGTTTCTTATAACTTGAACATCCAACAATGGTAATTATTTTTATTTTCAATCATACATGTTTTTTATTTTGGAATCTGTTGTTTAGACCAGGGGTCTCCAAACTTTGAAGCCTTTGGGCCATAATGATTTTTTCAGTTTGTTCCAAGGGCCAATTTCGGCCCTTGAAGAATAGAAATATATTCTAGTTTAGGATAGTCGCAAAGTGCGTGACCTAAGCATTTCAATTATTATTGTGTATTGTGGCACTTAACGACATCTAGTAGCGAGTAGTGGTACTTTGTACTATCTTTTTCAGCTACCCGCTAAGTGGCATTGGACGTAATTAAATGTTTGGAATTACCGCGTTGGTTCGAAAAAGTTTTGGTTTTAGCTAGTGTATTTCGATCACCTCGAGATGGCAGTAATAATTGCATATAAAAAGGCTAGCGGCGCCACTGCGAGTTAGCCTGCGTAGGAAAGGCGAAGGAAGCGAAACTGTCTATTGTGAAATAAAGTAACACCCGTCAATAAAAGTATTTTGATTTGACTTAT
>WOGN01003611.1:0-15027 GCA_015342105.1 Leptinotarsa texana
AAATCATATTTAAAATGTAATGCCACAAGATTATCTTTCGGATAAATAAAATTCATGTCAATCGAATAATCCATCGTTGTTTTATTGCAACTTAAAGTTCTATACCTCTATGAAAAACACGCTTTAGTTGAGTTCCATTTTCAAGGAAGCAATATTGGTATTTTCAGATCGAGAAAAACACGAACCGTTTCTGAGATATTTGCAAAAGACTGGGAAATTTTTTGCTTTATTTCATGTTTTCCTCAATCTGTTTCAATCCATTGGAGTCCATCATTTCCATCTGAGATATTTGCAAAAGACTGGGAAATTTTTTGCTTTATTTCATGTTTTCCTCAATCTGTTTCAATCCATTGGAGTCCATCATCAACATATTTTACTTTGATATGGACCTGCATATATTTTATACATTTTGGTAGTCATTGCAATTACAAATTCATTGACAAAATTCAACATATGTATTTCTTGATGTTCCTTTCAAAAAACACTTCATCAACATTCCATCATAACGGAATGGATCCGTTAAATTTTTCAAGTTATTGTCTCACACAATATTGCATCATATGTTCAAAATATCTCCCATCCTTTCTTAAACAAATACTTGCTTTAGAAATAGTGTCGTTATGACAGTTCTTTAACATATGTGGAGTGATAGCCATGGAGGTTCTCCTAATTGAATATTTCAATTCCTCAATATTTTCAGAATTTGTTCTGAATTCTTTATCTTTTACGAACAATCTAGAAGAGAAAGGTCCGGTGAACGTGGTAGCCGTTCAATAGGACCATTATTTCCTATCCATTTTCCTGACATTTTCTCATGAGGCTAGGTAACAAATCTTCTAGAAACTCAATTAGAGTTCCTGACAAGAAGTTCAAGTATAATTTTCCAGTCATAGATATTTGAAAAAAGTGGGGAAAAATAATTTCATTATTAAGAACACCAAGCCATACGTTAACACTATACCTTTCTTGAAAATTGGTAATTCAATGTAAATATTAATTTTGTTGTCACCAGTGATAATCAGGTTCCTGTTCAACCATCTGTTATTGGTGAATCTACTTTCATCATACCCCATTTTTTTTGCAAATGTCATTATTTTGGCCAGCAATCTTCCTCAGGGAAATTTCCTTCTTCCCATTTTTTTTTGATTTCAACAAATCCTAAAACGAATGAATGTTACTTTATCATTATTATGAATCTGTTTTGAACTCACCTAAAATGCCGATTATATTATTGCCAACACATTCAGTAACCGTACATTTTCTTCTGGAGGGTTTTTTAAAGGGTCTATAATTTCGTAAACTATTTCGATACGTTGAAGATATCAATGCTACCAAATTTCTGGCATTATATCAGAATACATATCGTGATACATTGCCAGAGATTTGGTAGCATTTCTCAAATATATCGAATGTACAAAAAACATATCCACTTTTTCGTCATTGGAAAAATTCACGTTTTTCCTTGAAAAATCGCTGACCAAATTGAATAACTATTTTATTTTGTTTTTGACAATTAACTTGACATTCACATCCATGTATTTCATGGCTTACTTCAAAAAAAAGAAATTATCGGTTAGCATGTTTCTCCTGAATATCTGTCATCTATGACTCGATACAGTATTTTCGTCAGTCAATCCTTGTTGACATACTTATTTTTAAACAGAAATTTTTGGGTAGCTACAAATTTTCAACAGATATTTGGAAATAATGAGTGGTTTGGTATTGATACGAACATTATTGGGCTCTCTTTTTCAAGACAACTCTGCCATAAATCTATTTGGATTTCAGTGAAATTTAGGATCTCAATGGATGACATCACGAACTTTGTTTGGATTTCTGTATCATTCTGAAATTCGAGATCTCAATAAAAAAAATCATAGAATATTGATGATGTGTTGTTGATATGTTGTAATGTATTATTGAATTTCCTACCAAAATTTACGAAAAAATAAACGGGTCCGTATTCAAAAAATATATTGATGATGGATTTCAATGAACGAAACGTCGCATAGGATAATAGGATAAACCAGATTATGAAAAACATGAAATGAAGCAAACATTGTTTTTGTCATTTTTGATATTATTGAAAATGGAGGCAAAAAGGTTTTTGCAAATATCTCAGAAACGATTGGTGATTTTATCGATTAGAGAATACCATTATGTAGCATTTCTAAAAAGGCAACTTCTGTTTCATTTAACCATCCTTGTAAGACCTACCATTTCCGAGGTAGCAATAGTGGTATCAGCTTAAAAAAACGCCCCGTCTTTGATAATAAATAAACAATGTTGTTAATACTGAGTGGTGCATCAGTGGTGCTGGGATGAAGCATAAATGTGTTGCTGAACTCAACTGTTCTCAAAAGATAATTCTAATAGGATAGATGACATCTTCCTTTACAGAGACACCATCTATGAAATCGATAGAGAACACAATTCTCGAATATCACAAATAAACCAGGCTTCCCAACGTCATTTCCACATCGATTCGTCCTCTGTCTTCCATTGCAGCTTTCGCTGGTAAATAGTTGAAAAACAGTGCCCAAACACAACTCATTTATGATTCAATACCAGACAGATCTGTTTCAACTCTCTATTAGTCTCATCAGTGGTGCTAGGCTGAAACACGTATTTGGACTTTGGTTTTCAATTAATTGCCTTGCATTGAAAAGCAGCAGTACCAGGCTGCAGAATCTTGTTGGCGGTCGATGTCAAAGCTTGGCTTTGCAACAAACCGCCTTGGGGAGCCTCGTTTAACTTTGATATTCGAGGATTGTACTTTTTGAGTTTGAACTTAGTTGCTTTTTTCCTACTTTCGGAAATTTCCCACAATTTCACATATGAAGATGGAGAAGTGAAAAACAAGATTCTTTTTTCAAAAAAAGTCTTAACTAAAAATATACCTCTTTCAAATTTAAAGATTTCCATGGTAAGCATTCTATCTATTAAGCATATGAATGTCTTTAACGACCTGCCATCGTGATATTAGTAATTTTATGAACGAAATGGCTACTTCATTTTCTGATATTTTTCGGGATGGTGCTAATGAGGTAATAGGACAAGAGTTTGTTTTTAAAACTTTGAAGTCCTTCATTGAAGGTGATGTGTTCCACGTCAGTTGAAAAGCTTGTTTTTAATTAGATAAATTTCTTCCTTTATTTAGAAGTGTGCCTCAATTTTTTGTATGAAGATACTGAAGTCGAAAGTAAAGAGCTTATTTTCCCGAAAGCTTATCTCTCCTAAAAATATACCCCTTTCAATTGAACGTTCCGGTGATGAAGTTTAAGCAGATTATCAAATTGGCTGCGAAACAAAAAAGATACAATTAAAAATCGAATTTGAAGTATTTTGGTTATTGCCTTCATCTTCAGAACCATAATAGCGAAACAATGATTTGGAATCTTTTCAGGTTATTGTATACATATGTCTTAAAATTTGTAAATTGTAAATTACAGATCGAAATTATTTGAAATCATTTCTGGTGAATGATATTTGATGTGTGTGTGCAATGAACTAAGAGCCTATGATTTTGATTCCCGTTTTCAAAGATACTCTGTGATGATGATTGCTGTTAGATCATTTCCATCCATTCACATAAATACATGAAAGAAGTATCGCCAATGAAAAGATACAACCTTGAGGAAATGCACTTTTTTGTTTCAGCAGATTTGTGGCAACTTCGGTATATATTATACTTTTGTAAATATACTAGAATAACGATGAAATCAAAAAAGAAGTTCGAGTTCATACAAAACTTGTCATTCATTACCCCAATTCAATGCCAAGTCACTGAATTGTGTTCATTATGTAAAACCACTTTCGAATAATATAAACGAACATGAAATACGTGACATCGATCGAATTCATCTTGAGGTTATCGAATTCTATAAAAACTAATATTTTAGTTTTGGAATTGTTAGACCCAGTTTACTTGTGGGGTGTTAACATGTATGACTTTCAAAAAATATCATTGTGGTTTCTAGTGGTGTGCATAATAAGGGTGAGTTTTGAAGAAAATGATAATTTCAATGACTTTTGCATTATCTATTCAGTGTATATATGGTGGTAAAATCTCTGGGATAAATAACGGTAACATTTGCAAAGCGTTTCTCTTGACAAAGCTTCGTTAACTAAGTACTCACCAGTAGAAACTAGTAACTAGTAAGCAGTTATTGAATCTACGATTCTGATTCTATATTTGAAACTATATATGAATATTGTTCACAAACCGAAGATATATTTAGTATTGAGCACCTCCTGAGAATGGAAATAGAGTTACTGATACTTATATCAAGAAAAAAAGTCTTTATTGAAACTTATATCAAAGAAAAAAGTGTTTGTTCATTCGTAGTGTACATTTATTTATTGAACTGAAATTCATATCGATGTGTGGTTCAAATTATAAATTCAATTTGAAGTTCGGCAAAAAAACCGAAAAATTTGTCCAGGCCCAAAAATTTTGGATTTCCATAAATCATTCAATTTGTTCAATTGTTGTTATATTTTTTCGTTGTTATATTCAAATTAAGTTGCCATTACATCAGTTTTGAGAAATGAAGGTTTCGACATAAATTCGCATACTGAAATCATGAGATATTTAAGTGACAAGTTCTATAAATTTGGTTATTTGCCATGTTGCATTGCAATCTGAAACAACTGCTTTGAAATCTTTAAAATACATTTGTGACATTTGACCCAAACCAACATACATTCACTAATGTGTATGTGCTACCTAAATATTAAATGGACAGATTTTGGGCTCTGGTATCTTCAATTCATCTCATTCCAGTGAAAGCTGCAGAAAAAAGAAAAAAAAATTGATAACCGTAAATAGCGTCGTCGAGAAGGAAGTCTTCACCTCAATAACACAGATAGTTAACCTTTTATTGAGCTCATTGGTTCATTATATTCATGTGATCAGAATTGCGCTGATTTAATTGAGTGCATTAAAGCAATAACTCTGGTCCATGTTGAGGCCACTCAGATGATTTGATTATTATGTCAATAATTCACCATCTGAATCAGATTTGCTCTTCACTTAGCATTGTTTTTTATCTTTGGAAGAGATTGGGAAAAACTTATTCTGTCTGTCTGGAATAAAATAACACTTTGAAAGGTGACTTAGCCGAATTCTTTCAGCTCAGATATATTTCTTTATTTCTTTCGGTTGACGGTTAGCAATTCGATGGTATTATGATCTTCTCATATTTCAGAATTATGAAAATGATATTTTCATAGAGAATTTTGGCAACCAAGATGACCTTATCATGAAATGATCGTCAATCACTCTTTTCTCATCTTGAAATATAAACCAGGTGGCTTGAAATACATGTCAAATGTTTTTCCAAAGTGCTGAGCTGAAAAAATTTTTATTACATTCACCCTATGTAGCAGATGTAATTGTGTCTGAAAATCATCGTTGAATGATTTAAAGACAAGTCATTGGAAAATAATTGATATAGTCTAATATATTATTCTCAATGCCAACCTATAATGATAAACATGATCAAAGACTATGTCTTTGGGAACATATAATGATAATTCCATTTTTATGTAAACTAAAATATATCATTCATGGATCGCTCAAATTCTCCCACTTCTCCAGAAACATTTTAGAATAGTGATTCATTCAGTTGAAGAGTTTTAGAGAAAATTTGGGTTTTTCTGTACACAATCGTTCTTGTCAGGATTTCAATTTTTTAGGCGACAGCAGAGAAAGATGACAGCGATTTGAACCTCAGTCAGGTGTTTCGAACACCAAAAGACTTCTCGAGAGTGAATTTTGACCATTTCGAAATATTGGAACGCAACAATTTTGATCCCACTCACACATCCCAAGTAGAATCCGAAAATAATGAAGAACAACAATTTGCAAATCACCCGAAGTCTGTGGCCAATGCACAAGTGATGCTGAGGTTTGGAGGTGATGATATTCACGGAAAAAACCGCATTGATTCTTCGGATAACGCGAAACCTAAATCTCATTTCCATATCAAACCCAGTCATCATGAGCCTAACCACCATTTACTTCATAATGACATGAGATTCTCACCAAATTATATTCCCTATCCAACTCATCCCTATTTTCCTCCCCCATCTCCATATAATTATCCATTCGTACCCCCTCCGCCATACTATTATCCCGGTTCTTATTACCCTCAAAGGCCTTGCTCTTATGAACTCTTCAATGGACAATGGTTACCTGCTAATGAATCAAGTGAGTATATTTACTTTTTTATAACAAAATTTGAAAAATCATGACACTATGGCAGTTTTATTGTATGGGTGATTAAAAAAACGCTTCAAATGGTCGGATGAGCTGAAGCATACATGACAAAAATGCGTACGATATGATACAAAATATATTCTGGCCATGCTGTCTTGTCCCTCCGAAATCTGAAGATTCATATAGAAACAAAAGATTTCACAGCCAGTGTGACGATTGGAGTGTGAAACATAAGCCGTTGTTGACTGATAGTAAGTCGTTTGTGAGACTAGAATGAAACCAAACCAGCGTCTTCACAGTCAACGCATATACGGCTGATGATGTTTGTTACAGTAACAGACGAAACTTTTCGTACATACAAGTTCCATTCGACCACGACCTACCGGCCCCGATTCTTTTCTTGTTCCTAATCTGAGTAATTATGTTTGTCACGTACTTCGGCGGGACCCTCCTAAATAAGTGAAACTATATTAGATTGAGTCCTTGGAGTCAAACAATTATTAAAAAGCCATTGCCTCAGTAGATATATCAACGTTTCATGCCATAGCAAAATATCTGCTGAAAAGTCTCTATTGAGGCGAGAGAAGAGCAATGAAAAAAATATTGATCGCTGGGATTATTAAGAGACTTTGGTAATTGTGGGTAATCCACTAACTGATGTAATAGTTAAAAAAATCTTTTTAAAATCTGCTTTTTTGTTAACCAGTTGTCGCACCCCTACGAACCCCTTTATAAGTTGAAACTTGTGCGAGCTAAGGATTAACGAGGTCTTACCTTCTAACGTGTGATTCCCAAAAACACATTCGTGATCAGCCGTAATGACTCAATCGGGACACTTCCTAATGCAGTCCGAATCAATTCATCCGGATCAAACTGTCGCTGATATGTTTTCCTTCACCAAAGACTGATCGGAGACCTTTACCTTATCTGGTGTAGCCCTACAGAGTAACATGGATAACTTCTGGCACTAGTTTATTATATGTACAGAGTAATATATATGTGTGTCACATCAACAACTTTTCAGGAAAGATTTTGGCACTTTCGTTCGTTATTTCCAGATAGTTATTTCTAATCTTCCTGAACAATGATTACGAGTCTTTCTATATTTATTAGGGGTCGACGTTAATACATATATTGTTGGCCACTTCAGCTTGACTTCATATAAATGCAGACCATGATACGCAACATATTGCTTAGTTGACCAAAACTCCTCCATGTAACACTCTTGAGGATACAGAAAAAGATCTGGTAAAGACTCTAGAGAAAAATCCATCAACCTTGCAAAGTTAAGTATCAATCTCAATCAGTATTGCTTTCAGACAGAACAAAAACTATGCTTTCAACTGTTGTTGCTATCTCATCTATATATACGGGTAGCTATGATCAGCAACCTTAAAAGACAGCAACAGCACCAAACAACAGATTGAGAGTTTCCGAGGTTCATAAAATGGAACGAACTGTGTGTTATTGATGACAAATTCAGAGCATGGAGGAGAGTTCCCCCTACAGAAATTATCACACGAAAAATTTTAGCATTGGTTTATTTCACAAGAACAATACACAGAACTCAGGTCTGGAAAATGAATGCGAAAAACAGTTTTTATGTTATTGTCATGTAACCACAATCACAGATTTTGCAGTTTTCAAAAAAATTGCGAAAATATTGTTTGTTCTATAATCTTTCAATACTTACATAGGTTGCGACGTGATTTGATTATTTGTTTATATGTGATATTCATTATAATTTCGCAATTAATTCACCAGAACTGAATTCAACTACCATAATAAATCAGTTCCAGTTGAAAATGAAATTATTGTTTCAGAGACTAGTAAAGACCAATCCATATCAAATGAGGATGATTTTTTAGAGAAAAAAGGAAGAAACGAATACGTACTCACAAACGAAAATCCTCCAAAGATTTACCCAGTCGAAGACTTGAGCGACGACGACATCCCAAAAGCAAATTGCAAAAAGTGCACAAAAAACCCACACATACCAAGAGATCCCTATCAAGTGGAAGAAAATAAAGAAGTTACAAATAATAATGAAATACGTAGTAACCCTGTCGAAGGAAGTGGTATTCGCTTAGCACCTGTCAGTAAAGAGTATGTCTGGATTCCCTCAGACTCGATACAACCCGATATTTCTAGAAATCCTTCTACAGAAGAAAAACCTATCAATTTGACACCTGTCACCAAAGAGTATGTTGGAAAAAACACTCCAATTTGGATCCCGTCAGATTCAAAAAAATCCGATGTTAGTCATGAACCTACTAGGGGTCATATTTGGATGCCTTCGGATTCAGAGCAACCTCAAATCAGTCGAGTAGAAAAACCAAATGATTTCAAACCGATCAAGGAATATATGAAAAATAACGTTCCCGTTTGGATTCCCTCCGATTCACAAAACAACGAGATGATTCGTGACACTGCTACCGAAGAAAGTCCTATGGACTTGAAAGGTGCTCCAAAAAAATATACGGCGGAAAATGTTCCCGTTTGGATTCCTTCTGATTCGAATCAATCCGGCATCATTGGCACTTCTACTGGTGAAGAAAAACCATTGAACGTGAAACCAGTTACCAAAGAATATATTTGGATTCCTTCAGAAACAAAGAAACCCGTCAGTCATTTTGAATCTGTTCATGAAGAAAGGCCTTTTAACTTTCAAGTTGACAACAAAGAATATGTTGAGAAGGATTCTCCAGTTTGGATTACATCAAAACCTGATCAATCAAGTATTCGTCATTACAAAGATGAAAGGGAAAGGCCTATCGTGATTCGTCATAACACTGCTGAAGAGGAAAAGCCTGTCAACCTACATGTTCCCAATAGAGAACACTCAAGAAGAGATGGGTCTATTTGGATACCCTCAGATTCAAAACAAACAGAAATTAGTCGTGTCCCAGCAGTAACAAAATCTCCTGGTTGGATTGAAAAACAGATACCTCTCGACTCATCATCTGCAAATAGAGAAGATATTGGTATACCCAAGCAACCATTGATTAATCGTGACTCTGTTGAAGAAGAAAGACCTATTAACTTATTACATACTTCAAAAGAACAGATTGAGAAAAATGTTCCTATTTGGATTCCTTCAGATGCAGAACAGTTTAAGGATGGTCATTTTCTAACGAAAGATGAAAAACCTTTCGACTTAGCAGATGTCCCGAAAAAATATATTGTGAAGGATGGTCACGTCTGGATTCCACTGAAATTTCACCAATCTGAAATCCGTCGTCACTCTAGTGGACAAGAAAGTCCAATTCATTCACCAGACAAAACCAAAGAAAATTTATGGATACCTTCAAACTCACAACATGGGATTCATCTTAACCTCAATGAAGAGAAACATTTCAACATGCTGGAGAATAATAAAGAATACACCAGAAAAGATGGATCTGTTTGGATCCCATCAGATTCTAAACAACTTCAGATTAGTCGTGTTCCGGTTGAAGAAGAAAAGCCTCTCAACTTACCAGTTGCCAATGAACAAAACTTCAAGAACTACTTTTCTGTTCAGGTTCCGTCAGATTCACAATTTGTAATCCGTCGCACTCCTGCCGAAGAGGAAAGGCCCATCAACTTATCAAATTCCTCTAAAAATAACATTGAAAAGGACGTTCCTGTATGGATTCCTTCAGATTCAAAACAATCCGAAACCAAGCAATTCCCTGATGAGGAAGGAAAACGAATAGACATACCAACTGTCAATGAATACAATTTTGAGAAAAATACTCCTGTTTGGATTCCCTCCGATTCAGCACAACGTGATGAAAAAAAAGAAGTTATTCATAAATATGAGTCAACCTCTGACACAGAAAATCTTTCGAAGTTCACTTCTGCTTCAGATAAGGATTCCACCAGTTCATTTCATATGAAAAATGAAGAAGGGGAAAATCTATCAACCACTGAAGAAAAACCCATCGTTTTGGGTGACATTCCCAAAAAAAACCCAAGTACACCTTATCCAGTAGAAGAGGAGAAACCTATTTCAATACCACAATTCAACAGAGAGCAACCTTCATCCCTATATCCAGTTTCTAAAGAAATGCCAATTCTTATTCCTCATGCTGTCAAAAATGATATCATTATGATAGCGCCAACTTATGAGAAAAAACCAGTTTTATTGTCTTCCATGCCACACTATCCAGAATATACTGATGCTTGGTATTCTGAAGTTAGTCCCGAACAACATTTCATTGATGAAGGATGGTTAAATAAGTCATTGGTACCATCCCATTGCCAAAAATGCGGTCAAAAACCGAAATTATTGGTGTCCTACCCCATTTTTCAGGAACCACGACGATATTTGGACACTATATTAGTTGGAGGCTGTCCTTGTTGTCAACGTAAAGGCTTCTGCGACTGTTGTCAGAGCTACAGAAATCCGAACATTCCATTCGGTGAAAGATTTCCTGCTGACGTTGATTCTCTTCATCAAGTAATGAATTTGAAAAATCCATATGAAAGTATTCAATACAACCCATCAAGTTATTCGGCTGGATATTCATCATCTTTAGCCGCCGGGTATTCCGCTGAAATATCTCAGATTGGAAATCAGAAACCGAAAGTGAACTTGGATGGATACCGGTCCTCTTGTGGATCAGGGTACTACTCAGATCCTTCCAGAGATATTTACTACAGGGAACCAACAGTTGTCGATGTTGTAAGAACACCTAATCCATACAAACCAATTTTAGAACATACTCAGCTAGAGCAACCCCAACTGTATAAGATTGTTCGTAAGTACAATATAGTTCCAAAACAAGTTACTCCATTAGTGGTCACCGATTTGGTTTCAACTAATATGTTGCTTTGCCAGAAACATAAAAATCCCAGCAGGTGCCAAACAACATGTCACAGAGAGTATGTTCCTGCCAGAAATATTATTCAAATGGTACCGACAAGTCATTTCGTCCCTTGCAGAAGCTCGCGAGAAAAAAGGGCGAGAAGTATTGAATATTAGTGACATTATATCTTAGTTTGTCGACTATTTATTTTGTTACTTCAGTTGTTTTTGCATTAATTTTGTTAATAAAATTTTTTTGAAATTTATATTATACTGTTTTTTTTTGTATATCTTCTGGATGATGAAAAATTATAAATGAAACTTTCTATATTTTTTGCCACTTTTATTTGTAACTATCAGAAAGTTTCATTTCTCATTTTTCATGATAATCTTCCACCACGTAGTAACGGCTATATCAATCAATTCATCTTTTGGGTTAGTTAAACATAATTAGATAAACTGATATTGAAAAGAGGTGGATATCTTTGAAAAGATGATATGGAAAAACATGAATAACATCAAAAAATTAAAACTAGCTACTAGAATACTGAATTATTTAGAGTCAAATAATATACTATGTAATAATCAACATGGATTTAGGAAAGATCGTTCCATAGAAACCGCTGCCTATGCCAATAACATATACTCCGAAGATGATGTCAATAGTTTTGTAATTAGTATTTTTTTGATCTGTCAATGGCATTTGACACTGTTCCATCAGATTTTCTATATATAAAGTTGGAGAGGCTTGCGTTTCCACATAACATAGTGACTTGGATAATATCCTATATGAATGGTCGGCATTTCATAGAAAAATATAACAATATTGTGCCCAAGAAACACGATTTGAAGAGGAGTTTCTCAGGGCCCTTCTAAAACTGTTTGAGAAGGCCCAGATGATGACAGTACGACCACCTGTCCAAAGCGCTCGCAAATAAGTTATAAAAGACATAAAGCTTCAAATCCTTTGTGAAATTTAATATTAAAATACTGAAAATAAAGGAAAACTAGTTGCATTATTGTTGCCCATTATTCCTGCATGACCTTTCACTCAAACGAATGTAACTCTACCTGAAGAAGAAGTGAGAGAATGTATGTGTTTTCTGATGTTGCAAAGCAGTACATCATTACATTTTTTCATGATTGGATGACTGATAAAATCTAGTGTCGATTTAGAATTTGACAAGATAATTCGTTCGCTTACCCTGTTGCTCGTTATCCACAGCAATGCCCTATCTATCGCGTAAACCTCAGCTGTGTTAATAGACGCGTCATTAGATATTCGAACTTTGCGAACCACTTTGGTGGTTGAAACGTACTACAGCCAGTACCTAACTCAGTTTTGGTGCCATCAATGTATATAATTTTTACATTAGCCGTATAGTCACTCAGCAAAGTTTTCATGAGGTTATTATTTACACTGAGAATTTCCGAATATTGGTGAAGTATGACAATGGGCAAGATAACTATTTCTTGTGAGTTAAGATAATAAAGAGGAAACTTATCGGTTGTTGGCAAGGCTCCGATAGGCTTCATCTCTATGAAGAAGTTGGACTATTTTTAATTCTCCAACAGTTGTTTGTAAAATACTCTATTCATAGACTATATACCTTGTCTGTGAATCCATCTGATGGGAACCTCATTTTTTAAATAACCTTTTTGCATGCCAAGAATTGTCTTCTTATATGTAGATCCGTCTCTTGTTCCTCCGCTAGAATCGCAGGACACGGAGAAGATCTAATTGTTCCTATACACATTCTAATTGCCCTATATTGCATTCTATCTATAGGGGTTGAATTCATGGAAGATGAACCGTACAACACACATTCATAGTCAACGATAGAGCGTATACAGGTCCTATAAAACACTAGTGCTATCTGTGCACCTTGCTTTTGTTTGCTTTTGTTTGTTTGTTTGTGTATATACAGAAATTATCTGTATACTGTATCACTTTGATTGAATTATCAAAAATATTGTGCAGTTCTGCTCATACATGTTGAATAAAACGGAGCTTATCACTGATCCCTGTGGTAATCCTTGAGAAACAAATCTAGATCCATGCAAGACGTTGTAGGAATCTCTCACAAAAACTTGTATCTCACGATATAGTTCGATGATCCTGCAGGCAGCCTTTATATGTAACCAAAGTGATTCAATTTCCCATCAAAAATATTCAAGTCCACAAAATCATATGACAGTAACTATATGTGCTACGGCATCAATTGTGCCCAAATCTCTTCGAAAACGAGACTGAGTACATGTAATTCCAATCTTAATTTGAACATCCTCTTGAAAATCTTTGTTAGGTATGACATGAGGGTGATGAGGAGGGAGCAGTAAAAACATTATAGCAACCATGTCCACAAAATAAATAAGCATACAAAGTACTTTCAATCTCTGTCTCAAAATTGGTAATGAAGTCGAAATTGAATATCATTTGAGCTTTCGTCTCACCTCTATTCTTTTTCATAAAATGAAGAAATTACACGGTGTGCTGGAAAATCTATGAATTTTTATCATTAGATCATAGATGCCGTAAAATACCATAGTAATATATTCAATTATTGGTTGTCATATTAATCCATTAAAATTAGCTAGTGCAATTAGAAAGTATTGTTTAATTATTATATTATACAGTATTATTAAATTGTTTAATGATTGAGTGAACTGGCCGATACTTGATTAAAAATCCATATTAAAACTAAAGAATACAGTTTATTGTATGATTTTCACTACAAAAGGGTTTTACAAAAACCACGACACATGTTTCGCTATACAATAGCTTCCTCAAGGTTTTTAGTATACGCTTGAGGAAGCTATTGTATAGCGAAACACGTGTCGCGGTTTTTGTAGAACCCTTTTATGGTAAAAAGCAAACCATAATCTGTATTGTTCTCAAAAATATGTAATGATGTACTCGTATGGTGTGTTTGTAATGAATACTTCGGCAATGTTGATTTTTCTCTAAGCGTCTGAAGTACTGAATATGTGAGTATCAGCAGCAATTATATTCTTTTATATCCCAGAAATTTCGGCAAAACTGAATATTAAAGCTCGTCAAAAGAGCTGGTGGATTCTGAACCAACTTGATTCACATTTGCACACGCCCGACCATATATAAATTCTATTTTCTGAAGACACTAACTCACTTCGTAGGGAAATTATTCCAACGAAGAACATTGTGAAAATTTCTCTTTTTTATTGGTTTCTATTTCTCACACAAATATCATATGATTTACTTTGCCCACTCGAGAAATGCCACGTATAGTTGTTCTGGTGAAAAACATGGTATGCCCAAATCCAAGCCACAAACGGACATTATTCTGCATTACAAATGCCAATCTGATTGGAAATTGCACAAGTTTCAATATGTTCATCTCAGAATTTGCCATTTGGAATGTTGGCTTTGACAACGTTTTCATTGATTTTTTATAACTAATGGCGTGCTGTTGCACAGCCGTGATGGACTCAAATTACGGAGCAATCCAACCTTCGGTTGTAAATTATGTGATGGCATGTCTGGCAAATCCGAAAGTTCAAAAACTATATTGGATATTTCACAGCCTCGGTGGCATCGGGAACTGTATCTACGCCCGATGGATAAACAATAATACGGCCAAAAATTGTATAGGCAGTGAGAGAAGGCTTATACAGAAGAAGGCTGATACAGGAGACCGGCTTCGTTATCATCCCGTGGTCTTAACTGAGTGATGAGTGACACCTGAAATTGAAATTATCTTTGAGGTATTCCCGGAACTCAGTTTTAAAATCTGTTGGTTATTATAGCATGGTACATATACTATGTGAAATATTAGTTTTTTGTACAGTATACCACTGATAAAAAATGTAGTGAAATGTTGAAATGAAAAAATACAGGGTGTTCTTTGAAAAAGGGAAATGAAAATTTCTATGTTCTTTACCACTTTTATTTGTAACTAACGTTACTGCAGTTTCGTCCTATATGGACATTCTCAAACTTATACAATAAACTAACAATGATTCATTACATTCG
>WOGN01003612.1:0-15024 GCA_015342105.1 Leptinotarsa texana
CGGGCGGCCTTATATGTGGGGCTCATATTTGGTGGAGGTACTTAACTGGGTACAAAGTATCCCCCTGTATATTAATCTGCCGCGCTTCAGTAAATCCCGAAATCCCTGCTTGGGCTCCCCTATTATAATGTAAACAATATATTGAGGACAGTTACATCAGGTTGCCTAGCATAAAATTCTAGATGCAAAGTAATCTATCGATACTCCAAGGTTTTTGTCTTGAAATACAATTTATTGTTAAAATGATGAAACTCAATGTTTATCAATGTATTTTTGTAATATACTGGCAATGACAAAAATAATAAAAATTTCCAGGAAACTTTTATGATGAATCAAAAGTTGCCAAATGAGTGATTACATGTATAAATAAAGCTGTTGAACCTTTATCAACTCGGTGCATTATGAACTGTGGTCTCCCCAGTTAACGTATCAGTCAGGTAACTAATTTTCAAATTACGCGCTAAATGCTGCTTTTCTATTGGACTATTTACACTCCAAGCAATTACTCTCACACCTTTGTCTCGCCAATCCAAAATTACTTCCCTGGAAAAAAAAGACTAGATTAATTTGATAACGAACAAACTGTTGGAAAAATTTTCCTTTTAGTATTTCTTAACTTAACTAGAGCTAGGAATTTTATTATTACATAAATAACAAAAACTGGATTTCTAAGATTGAGTTATTTTGAAAACTTCAGAAGACTTCATTTATGGGAAAGAAATGTTTTGGCTTTCTACGTTGCCATATTTATAAAAGAAATGTGGGAATCTTCCATAGAAACAAATCAATTCCAAAAAATTAACTCTATACAAAGATGCTTCAACATTGACCACCAACGAGATTCGTACTGTTTTTTACACGACTTACACTGCAAGTCAACACATGCGTTGCTGGACTCAACTGCCTTTGAAGGACAAGCCCGAGTATGTACTCAAGTCCGAGTAAGATTGGCGAGTCTCATGAAATTGGATGGAATACTAAAAATTATACCTGGGAATACTACGGAAAAACCTTTATAAAACGACTGTCTGATGAAAAGACTAAAGAACTACTTCAACAGAGAAAGGATTTCATAATAATTAGACAGTAGGATACCGCCCAATTAGGATACCTCTACTACAATTAATTCAACAAAGAGACACATTAGACTTGTCGCGTTTTATGTTGAGGTGAGGCACTCGATCACAGGAAGTGAATATTGTCCAACTTCTGATAAAATACACGACTGTAACCGATTTGTCGTTGATTGTCAGACACCTTCAAAAATACCTGGAGTATTCCTTATGACATTGCAATTGTCAATTATTCAATTCATTCACAGGAGTTTTATAAACAAGAGCCTTCAGATGACCCCATAAATAAAAAACTAGAGGATTCGTATCAGGATTGTTAGCTGGTCAATTTTGAGGTCCTGCACTTCCAATTCAACATTCAGGATAGGTGATGTCGAGATGCTCACAAACATCTCACTGGTTAATCTTACTGATTAAAAAATGGGCTCTTTGGGTAGTCATCAATCATCATCATCAAACGTTCAGAAAAAATTGTTGCTGAAAATGACTCTTTGATAATATGGGGATTTTCGTCAGCCCCAAAATGGTCATTGTGAAAGTTCATATGCCATCGTATAAATCAACCACCTGCAAACATTAATCTTGGGTGAAAATCCCGAGGCAATAGAGCTTGGACTGTATGTGATATGGATTTAGAGGTTTCTTTTAAGAACTGTCCACACAGTTTTTGGGCTGACTTCCAGCTGCAATGCAATCTTCTTGGTACTATTTGAAGGATCTTCTTCCATGGCATCAAGTATACCTTCTTCTAGTTCAGGCATTGTTACAGTTTCTGGTCTTCCACCACCTGCATTTTCATTGAAACTCCCAGTTTCAAAGCAGGTTCATGATATGTAAAGTAGCTTCAGTTTTTTTTCTCGAAAACGAAGCTGGATGTGAAAATAACAGGCGACGAATAAGTTGTATTTTTAGTTCATTGATCTAAAAAAAAAATGAAAAACTACAAGTCAGTGGCGTACTTTTTTCTAATATTAATAGCTGTGGAGCCCACTGAGACTCCACTGGACCTAATAATTTCAATCTAGTTAGGGCTAAATAAGCACCGCATTACTTTAATAACTGTAGGAAATTTCAATAAAATCGGCCTAAGGATATTTATGATATTTCATAAATACCTCTTTTTTTACTTCAACGCCCTGTATTTCAGAAATGAAGCAACTCCGGACATATGTTCATAAGAACTTTCGTCTTAAAATGACCTAACAAATCACCCTCTGAAGTTTTTTACCATAGTTAGGAAAGACCCTATACAGTTTTTGTACATATCCCTAGGTTATATAAATTACTTATAATTCCAATATATTTTAGACTTGTTCAATAATATACTATACTATATACTATACTAGTATGCTATATAGTATGCTATATAGTATGCTATATAAACTATATTTATTTTATCTAAACTTTGGGATCAATCAGCCGTATATTGTTTAGAAAAATGACCATTAATATTTTTCGATTCCAGAGAGGGAGCCTGAAAATCAGCTACCAAGCCCAAGGGAAAATTGTAAAATAATTTAGGTCGGTATGCCTGAATGGGTGGTACACCTGGATGGTTTACCTGTATGGGATATCTATATAGCATAAATAGGGTTAGCTCGCGTTAGTTTTTAGATTTAATCTTTGTCTTTGAAGATGATCATTTGGTGATCAAAACACGTGTCGAGGTGTTAAAAATAACGATTTGGTGTTGGGAAAAAACTAGAGTAATATTCATTACTACACCAAAGGGTCCAAACAGTGCATCATAAGTGTAATAATTCAAATTGATAGAACAGGTACATGTAGTATTGTAAATGCTTTCGAAAATCAAATTGTAAAATGTTGAATGGAAACTATTAGCAGCGACAAATTTTCCAATGTTTAGTCTTCTATATCTTTAGATTGGCAGGTAATTTTCTGATCAGAAATCAATAAGGTTATTTCTGGAGGTAAAATAAGGGTTTCATTTTATAAATAGGCTATGTTAGCATTGATTATAAATTTTGGATTATTTTCTGATGATGCCAACTTGATGAATGAAAGGGTATCAAATGAAACGATACAGTTTTTGGGTGTGGAAAAAGTGTGTTTGTTGGATCATTTCGAATGAATAATTAAGTAGTTGAGTTTCTGCAAACTGAAGAAAAAGACTAAGTTCTAATGCCTAAAATATGGAAAAGAATCAAAACTTTTTCAAAAGTTTGTGAATTTGAATGAAGTTTAAAACATTGTTTTTCTTACCCACTTATAGCATCCTTGTGCAATAAAATTGTTGACAATCCCAATATGTAGTATATAATCCTGGGTACTGCCCATGCTAGTAAAGCATCTAGCGAACACAACCAATAATATTTGAACATGGCTTCAGTCTTCTTATTCCCCTTTCCTTCTGGATATTTGAAAGAATCATGTGAAAATGCATATGGTCTATATGAGAGTGAACCAACAATTTCTGGATTTCCTCTTCGAATCTATATGGAAATTGTAAATATTATTCAATATGCTTAAATTTTCAACACTAACTTATCACTTTATATTGAGAAGGAAATATTTTCCAAGAGAGTTATGTTTTCTGTGAAAAAAACCTTTTTGGGTTTCTGCTTTTCCACTGTTATACAAAAAAATATGGGAAACTTCTAAAGAGACAAAAAAACTGATTGAAATCAATGAAAATTTTTCGAAAAAATGTGTAGATCATGTACAACATTTTCTTCAGATACAAACTAGAAGGAAATGTCTAATCAAAACAAATACTAACGTTGAAATACAAGGAAATAACTTTTTCCTGTTCAGTTAGTACTCCAAACATTCGTAAAAAAATTTGAACAGATATTCACAGGAGCACTACACTGAGTAATACATAAAAAGTATTAACATAAAAACCTCACATTGGAAAATGATCAAAGTAGTTCTTGGAATTTTTTGCATTTTTTCAAATGAAATACTGGAGAAGTAGAAAGCTAAATATCTTTTTTCACAAAATATATACAAGCAAATAGCTGAAACATCTACAAGGAGTATTACCGAAATGCGTCACCCTCAGATCATACTACACAATCCCTCAAATGCACTGCTTTATAGAAATACAAAAGTGAAACCTATAAAGGAGAGACTATCAGACCTAGGAAACCGCTTTGCCAAAAATGAAATTAACTTGGAGACTCTACAGGCAAATTCAAATACCTGGAAAAAACTATTTGGGAAAACATCAAATCACTCCCATAATTTATTTTTTTTGTCAGAAATATAATGCACCTAAAATCTATTATGTAAGCATATGTAAAAATCACTGTAAATATTTAAAAATTGTACACTGGCTCAAGCACTTCGGTCGATGGCCCTTTGGTATTCACTAATAAATGATATTTATTATCAATTTACTGCTTGTTTTAATAATTTGAGCTGATATGATATGTGAGGCGTGATTAATGAAATAAGTGATAGAACACTTTTGCATAGTATGCATTCAAGTCTCAATTCGTTATACTGCATGGATAGTTATTTAAATGACTAACCTAGCGAAATTATATAATATAATTATATAAAAAAGTTTTCTGTTTTTTTATTAAAGAAGGTAGAGTAACACAAATTATCGAAATCACTAAACACAATATAGTTTAAATAGTCACGACTTACTAAGCCCCTGTTGTGGCATGACTTCTAGGTCGTATTTTTGTATTTGCTGTCTGAATAAATTTGTTTCAAAATATCGGGTCTTGTTTTCAGATGTAGAACTTAGTACATAATTTATTTATATTTATCTTCCTAGCTTCAAAATAGCTTTCAATACTGCGACATTTAACTGTGTTTCATCACTTGTCCAATAGTGATTTAAAATTGTTTGTGAAAAATGCTTCTCATCAACGCTTAAATACAAATTGTAGTAAATCCAATGTTATTGTTTTCGGACCAAAAGGCCCTAGAAATGATATTTGCAAATCTGTGAAATTAGTACTAAATGATCATGTACTTGGGGTTGTCCCGGAAGCCAAAAGCCTGGGCATAATTTTAGATAAGGACTTGAAATTCGAAAGCCAGGTTAATCAGTTTATTAGGCGTGCATATTAACGCTCAAAATTATATATGGACATCGAAATTTCCTAACCATGAAGGTGAAGGCGAATTTGTGCGAATCAGTTTCATCTATATTCAATTATGCTGATGTTTTGTATGGTCTATGTTTAACCAACCAATTCAAGAAAGAAGAGAAAGAATATCACATAAACTGAAGGATACTGGCTGGTTAAATATGAACGACAGGAGAGTGTTACATGCTGCAACTTTGTTTCACAAAATAATTAATAGTAAAGTGCCATCTTACTTACACCAGAAAATTACTTTTAGAACTGATGTGCATAATATTAATGTAAGGTATAAAGGCCGACTAATTCCGCCATCCTTTCGCACAGAGTTCTTTAAAAGGAGTTTCAGCTACCAGATCTGTGCAATTTATAATGACATTCCTGAGCCCATGAAACAAGATGACTTCAATCATTTCAATATCAATTTTAAACGATTCATATTATCTTCAAACTATTAACAACCCAATAGCTACCTACTTATTACAAATCTATAAATAGTCATAATATTTTAAGATAGTTAAAAATTATTTTTGGTTTATTCCTTTGCGTACTAGGCGAAATTTTTGAGGTTAAGTAGAAGAGCAATTGAATGATCACTTGTCATCATGTAAATTGAACTTCGCCTTTTATCTTCCTATAATAAATGAACTGTACATGATTAATTTGCTTCAAATGTATTAGAAGATAATAAAGACTATATTATCAATAATATTATCATTATATTTTGTTCATTTGACACTAGCCGCCGCAGTTTTTACATTCTGCTGGTCAACAGCAGCTTCTCATCCTTGTAATTCTACAAGCAGGTTACAGACTATATGAGGAGCAAAAATTGTATTCCCTTTTAGTGCCAAGTTATCTCAGAGACGATTAATTTCCTGGGCAGACTCTATGGCCGAAACATGTTGCCCTTCAATTTTCAACACAGCTGCATGAAAGGTCACGGCTTGTGCTTGCAAAAATATAACCACAATTCTGAGCTGGGATTTTCGAAAAACATCTTTGAAACATCAGGGCATTTGTCGAAACTCTGAAAATAGTTTTTCAAAGGCTGAAACTTTTTTCTAACTCTCTGGAGCATTATCGTAAGCTACCTTGATTGACTGTAGCCCAGCAGTTTGTGATACTGTGTCTCGGTAGAATGAAAAAATTCTTTTAAAGCTTCTAAATGAACGCTATAGATGTAAAAAAAATTGTGAATTTTTACTATGATGCATTAGAAATCAACAAGAAGACAATCAACGGCAGTTTTGATTGCGCTCAGGACTATGTGGACTCTACATCCAATTTCAATAAGCTGTCTGTCAAGTGATTCGTTCAATTTCAAGTTAACATTATTAATTCCTTTCCTACTGTTTCCTACGAAATTGCAGTTTGTGTTGTCTCCACTAAACCCCACAATTTTTTTATTCAAGTCAATGAAAGACAATACTCCCTTCAAATAATCAAAAATAATATCCGATATTTCACCTGTCTTCTCCCAAAACTATAAAACCTCGACTTTCACGCCTTTGTATGGTAAGAAATAGCGAATGAAAATTGGAAATAATTTGTTTGAGCCATGGTTTGAAGCATCCATTAATAAAGTTATGCAATGGGCTTTCCGTAAAAGCTCTTATAAATCTTCAGTTGCCATAGATGACAGCACATTTACAACAATAGCTTGAGACTTTGTACATGCACATCTGAATTCTTGCTCAAAACATGCTTGAATTGAAGAAGAACAGTCATTTGAGCCCACGTGCCCTCAACTGCAGGTTCGTCAGCAAGCCTGTGTTTTTATGTTTTTGAATGTTTTTCTATACCACTAGCACCATCATGTCCAACATTAAAATCAGTACGACACTTTTCACACGTAACGTCTGCGGTAGCATCTTGTCTTCATTTTATAAATGGATACTTTCATTGCAAACTAATATTGAAGGAACACGTGCTTTCAGTGTTATAAGTCACTGTGTTGCGTTACGTGATCCTAGTTTCATCTGACTAAGTAAAACAAGCGGGACTATAGAGGCCTCACTGGGGACACTGGGACAGACTGCCTCAAAACAAGACCGTCCCGCCCAAAACAGGACATATGGTCGCGTTATATAAGGAGCAAGGGCCATATCATTATTCGACTCAGATCGAATGCACGAATTTATGAAACATGTGTCCTCTTTCGTCGAACCAACAAGTCAGTATTCAACTTACCCAATATATGATATTCGGAAAAAAGGAGGTGACTACAGCCCTTGAAACCAATTCGGGGTACTTTTTAAAAAGTTCTTGAATAACTCCAACCATCTAAAATGAAGAATATAAGTGACTCAGTATAACATTCACCATTCAGTGTTCAACAAACTTATTTGATATAATCATGATAAAGCAATTCAATTCTGTTGTATTTTCATGAAATTAATCAATATATGATTTCTGCAATATTTTCCTAATGTCTCAAAAAATTAATATTTCTGAATGACACTTTTAAACATTCACCTCTACCAACATTTCTACGCAGTAGGATCTGGTAAATGGCTGCTAGAAAATAACTACTTCCTCAGGTAATTCAAAGGACATTGAATTATAAACAACAGACAGCCCAAACAGCAATGTATCGAATGTGGCTAGACTGTATGTTAGAAACCTGCATCTGAGAAAATGATCTGTTAACTAGTAACAGCTCCATTTCGTGAATATACAAAATTAAGAAACAGTCACCTTTCTCAGTGTTCCTACAAATTACGATTTGGTAAATGCCTGCTGGAAAACGACTATTTCTCCCTACTTCACAGACTATAGTCTATCCTCTGTAAGGTAACTGGCATAAATATCTGTCGGAAATAATTCAATGTCCATTGAAGTTTAGCAAGAAAAATGGTTGTTTTCTGGCAGGGATTTACCCTTGTCACCAAACTGTGTAAGAACACTGAGGGGAATTTTTTGAATTCAATTCAATAATTTTCTTGATACATTTTCATCTCTCCTCAATAGAGTCATTTGACTTATTTTATTTTCTGTTGGAGTGTTGGTACATGGAATGTTCCTTTGCACGGAAGGAACTTTTTACTGAGTCGAAGGTTTCATACATGCTGCTGAGCCACATTTGAAGTCAATCATGTCCCAGGCACAATGCTGTTTGAGTCCTGCACTGATAAGGTATAATACTCCAAAACCAGGTTGATTTCAGAGTAGTGCTACTACTGGATGAATGTGATGCATCTGCAAGACTATCTTCTTTGAGGTAACTTCATAAATGTCTTTCGGACATAATTCGAAATCCATCCTGATATTACTTGGGAATGCAGATATTTTCTAACATGCATTTTCTAAAATCTACTGGAACGTAGGGAGAGGTGAATGTTTTAAAATATTAATCTACTTAATTTGTATGTATATCTCCTCGATGCAAACATCGGACTTATTTTGAAATATAAGTCAAAAAATTGCAATAATGAATTATCATACTGGTAGTATTCAACCTAGACAAACTGCAAATGAATAGGATTATATCAAATGAGTTCATTCAGTTGGCATTCAATTAATGGGAACCTTTACCTTATAATTGTTATCTTTAATATCGATGAACATTCTTTGGCCATCAGTGAGTAATTGTTGAACAGTCTGCTCTAGTGTTGGGATTTTAGTATTTACAAACCTCTCCCTGCCAAAAAGAGTGCAATGTTAGTAAAAGCATTAAATGAGTTGATAACTACTAACAAATATAATTACTTTCCTCATTAAAAATTTTGAAGCGTTAGTGAAATCTGGGAAGTGCATCCAATATAAGCTGACAAAAGGATGAAAATTGAAAGATGTGGCTACTGTTCCTTCTCTCAATGAAGAATTGCTTTTATTTTTGAAATTTACTAAAAGGTGAGTCCTTGTGAAGTTTCAAGGCCATAGCCATTCTCAAACCCAATGTGGTTACAGTTAATTTCAGGATATAAAATTTACTCACTATGAAATAAGAAATGTCAACAGTATTTTTGGTTGTGAAAATAACTATTTGTGAAATATAAAAAAAAATATGATCAAAACTTTTTCATAAACTACATGTAAACAGTCAAATACTAGTAATATACTATCGATATACAACCTGTAGACTCACATTTGAATAACTATCTCATCTTCAATGTAGTCAGTACCAGCTATGATCTAAACAAGAGCTCTTGTTGATTACACACAAACATTAACTTTTTTGTCTACCTTTTTCACTTGTAGAAGAAGAATATGCCATATAAAAAAAGTGTTATATTGCCTATTTTATTGACAACATAAGTGAATTCTTATGTTGTCCAAACTGCATTTGTGCTTTTTTGTTTCAGTGTTTGCTATGTATTGAGATGTTGAACTGTGAATTTGTGTATTTGGTGCCATTTCTATAGACATGAGAACTTATGAATAAAAATAAGACACAAAAAGCCAGAAAGATTTCTCAAAGACAGAAGACAAGACTGTCTTTGTTTTATCTTTTGATATAGTGTAATATTTCTGATATATATTATATCTGAGTGATGATGAACTTCCCAAAAGAATTTCAATACCTGTGTAGTTATAGACAGTGTGAGTGATTATATTAAGAAATGATTATCAAAACTATGTGCTCCAAAAAATCTAACACTTACTTTTGAGAATGATTCACTGAAATATCAATTTTAGCAAGCTCTTCCCATGTTGTATCACCAACAATGAAATTAGAATTGGCCATTCTTTCCAAAGTGTTGTCATGAAATACAATGGGTACCCCATCTTTGGTTAAACAAACATCAAACTCTATTGCATCACATCCTTTCTGATTGCACTGAAAAATAACCACATGAAAAGTAAATTATAAATAAGACATCAGTTTTCAATAATTCTGTAAATTTATGACGAAAGCTACTAATATAGTATATTCATCAAAGATCCATCTCTACGTCATAAAATGTCAGTGCCTAGACTCGGGGCAATATATATTTTCCTTCTTTACCTGATCCATGGAAAAAAGAGGATGAAGGTGAAACATGTTCTTCTTCTAGATCATTTTACCCATATATTTTTGGTACAGTTTGAACCCCTGTGGGTTTCAAAAGAACTGGCCACGCTTATTTTAAGTTTATACTTTTTTCATCAACTTTAGTAGCCACATCAGTGTCAGGCTGCACAATTAATTTTCTTTCACCGTGATGTTTTGACAAGTCAAACGTAAACATATACAGCAATAAATAAATAAGTAAAACATCTAATATATAAAAGTACAACCTAACTAATATAAAAATATGCACATAGAGACTTATGCATATACCTATATGTACATATAACAAAATGAAAAATAATAAAAGAAAATATATGTATACATGTAGAAATCTGTGACGGCAAAGAAAGCATTAGCTACAAGATGAAGTTTTAAGGTGTTTTCGAATTTTGTTACAGTCATATTTTCTATAGAAACTGGTAGCGAGTTAAGTATGTTTATAGCCAAATTATTTCTTCTTGTTTACTGCAATCTCTGGTTTGGTATCTGTATATCCTTCCAAATTCCAGCTTTATTGGAGCGATTATTTTGTTCAACATGTATATACCTTAATTTTATCAACATACATCAAATTACAAAGTATTACTGGTGATGATGGTATAAGGATGTTTGATTTAATGAACCAAGGTTTACATGATTCAGATTGTCGGATGCCTGCTATGGCACAAATTGCCCTTTTCTGAATTTTGAACACGGGATCTGTGTATGTGGACATTCCCCAAGCGATAAGTCTGTAACTCATTTCGCTATGGAAGATCAAGTGATGTGCTGTAAGAGCTGCGTGTATAGCAATGGCAATTTTCATTTTCTGCAATACATAGGTTTTACAAGACAAATCAGTTGCAAGTGTTTGATATGTGTATGCCATATAATACATGAGTCAACCCATATCTCTTGCTATTTTATTGCTTTGTTCTCACGGCATCTTTTTCCAAACACCATTGTTTTTGTTTCATTTTGATCCAGGCAGAGCTTAAAACCGGTCAAAAGTATCCTCTTGATATTGATCCAATCATAATTATTGATGCGTTCTGCCAGAGTGATATCATCTGCAAAGAGATAGGTGAAAAAGGAAGTACACTGAAGCAAATCATTAATATATATTGGGAACAATAGCAGTGCAAGAACATTTCTTTGTGGAACGCCATTTGTGACCAATGTTGTGTTGCTAAAGATGTCATTATGAAAGACACATTGTTTTCTGTCTTGTAGGTACCATTAAAGGAGGTTTAAAGTTGTTCCTCTAATTCCATAGTACTCAGCTTTATCAAGCAGGATATCCTTTGAAACACAATCAAAGCTTTACTAAGGTCAAGAAATATGGCAGTAGTAGATTCTCTATCTTCAAAACTTATCTATATATAGGAGAAAAGATGCACAAGAGCTTTTGAAGTGCTTCTGTTGTTCTGAGTTGCAATAAGTCATAAGTAGATGAATCATTAATTATATCAATGAAAACATTCATCATGAATAGGTAGTTTTCCATAGTATCAAAACTCCAAACTTCTGATTTACAGCCCGAGAACCTGACAATGATCTGTGACTCCACCTTGTTATTCAAATAAAATAAACTTAAAACATGAATATCTCGAGGAGTTATGTAGTTCTACTGACAAACTCATTTTTACTTTTTCTCATAGTATGAAGTTGGTGTTACTCACCAGTTTGAAAGCAGCTAAACTATTTTCAGGTGCGTCTAATCCTGCTCCTCTATGTGCCACTGTTTTCATTACATAGTCATTACTGGTAGTCTCTAAATGTGGATCTTTACCAAGAACTGCTTCTACGGCGCTGGGTTCTGGAGGAGGGACCCTTAAAACTACTAACAAACAAACTATTGCTGCAGTGAATATAACGGTGAATGGTAAAATGCTACAGAAAATTTCTTTAATGAGAAACCAACTGCCGTAAGTCACATAAATTATTGTTATTGCACTTGGTATTAAATTTAAAAAATTTAACTTCATGGTTTCGACTGTTTTGGACGAGAATTTTTATTTTTACAAAGTTGTCAATGTCAATAATCAATTCAAAATAGTGACTTTGTCAATTGTCACATCTATGATTTATAAAGTTATCCATTGGTAAAAGCGGTGATGCCTTCGTGTAGTACTGTCACTACACAAGTTCTGTCAAATTTCAGTATTTGTGCATTCCTAATAGAATATAAATTAAACACATATGTCTATTAACAACACTACTACAGATACGTAATACTGAATTCAGTATTGATTCTTTCATTATTTCAAAGTGACAGATTGTCCAAAACGATTGTCTATTTGATCTAAATGATTATTCTGAAAAAAAAGTTATAATTCCTGAAAGGAATAAACGATGGAATAAAATTAACAATTAAAGTATTAATTGTAGTAGTTTTGACCTGAAAGTAATTCAAGGTACTTTTCAGACATTTCTACCAGATAATAAATAATAGTATCATAAGATACTCAGAATGGGAATGACGTGAATTACATTTTCTGAACAGAACATGGTGTACCTAAATTGATCAATCATATCAAAAGTTATCTACCTTATTTTTCTATACAGAAATAAAAACTATTTTAGTCACGGTCACTTTAACTACTTTTTCAATTTCTTCATCACTACTTGATGAATACGATTCAACCTATCCATTTTCTTTTTACGCGCCATTGTACTGTCAATCATTGAAACCGCACGGCAGCGAAGAGCCCGAAAAATATGCGCTGAATGCAATTCTCATTGACCTGGTTTTCCAATAAACTGAACAATTCTATCAATATTCATAGTAGGTACTTGGTAACACAGTTTATTGTGAGATTTTCGTTACAAAGGGTTTTCCAAAAACCATGGGTTTCCTGAAGCAGAAATAATCATGGTTTTTATAATACCTGTTTTAGTGAAAATTTTAGTTATCTATTGATTGGTTTTAGTACGGATGGTTATCAAGTTTCGGCCAGTTCTATTTATTTATTCTTATTAAACATTTATTTAGTCATAGTTCGAGAAATTGAACTAATTTTAAATAATTTTTATATTTACAATAAAAAAACTTTCTTTAGTTAGATTAGAAATTTCTTGTCTCTTAGAACAACATTCACTTATCCTTTGAAGAAAAGGTTTCCAAACTTTTCTTTGCAATACTTTTTCTGTATGTTTCACTGCTTTATGGTGACGCAAGAGTTTATTTTTGTTTGACTATAGTTTTTTCTTTGTTTTCTTTCAACAGTAAGTATTTCAAAGTTTTACCATTTTTTTGGAAATTACTTTTGGAAAGTATTTTGGTTTGTTATATCAAAGAAAGTATCACATATCTGTGGGAAAAAATTTTGGAGTACACAACAGAAAAATTGATGAAACTTTAATATGAAAAAATATAAAAAATATATTGATAAACTTAGTATAATCAATTGTAATCATTGATGACTACAGAAATGCTAGCTTATTCAATCAAGAAAATAAAATAATTAATGATGTTTAAATGAAGACGAGTTGTGAGATGTTGAATTCATATATGAATTCATATATGATTCCTGCTATATAAATAATATATATCTACGATTCCAGTGTTGCTGTGATGGATTCATTCATTGGCCCATTCAAAAAGTTGGAGCGTCTTAATTGGTTGAAGCAACACATTAGAAATTTTTAGTTGAATTAACAAACTCGCCTCCACTAAAAGAGTGATACATTGTGTCGACAGTAACGCCGGTTAGACTTAGGTTTAACGCAACCAAGTTACGTCATCGATAGTCAATATAGGGCTTCTGTGAATTTTGCCTCCTTGCTTAAAATTTTGAGGTATGGCGAAGCCAGACTTTTTTTAATGAGAAATACTCAGGTTTATCCTCTTTGCTATTTTAGTCATGACACACATACACACATAAATAAAACACTTCGATTCACTTGTTAACACCTTGGCTATCCAGCGTGTACTGAAACTCTCCTTTGTGATGTAACTCCTGCGGTAGTTAAATAATGTTTTCTGATAAAATACAATTACCGATTTCCATTGGTCCATCTCAAATACAGTTTGCGGTGATGATTTAAACTTTGGATAATACTGCACTGATTAATCTAACATAAATACTAGAACAAAAATGCTGTTTCTTGACAAGCTTTTCGCCAACCAAGTTGAATATTCATCTGCTTATGACGCTAACTTGGTTAGCGAAACGCACGTCGAGAAACAGCTGCTCCCAGCAAAAATAATTATGTAAAATTGACATGAATGTTACATAACTGATAATATGTGTTATGTAACTATGTTACGTAATACTCACATGCCTGTCATGGCGAAATGTCCGCCACAAATACAACTTGATTTTCACATAACATTAATGTCATTATTATACATATATTTTATATAATTTCAGTGAGTAAATATGAACAGATATAACGTTCGCAGAGAAACTTGGAATCATTACTGGAAAAAACATCTTTCAAAAACCAAAACTTTCTGACCAAATTCTGCCTCCAGTTTTTTTGTAAAAAATTCTCATCAACAAAAATACAAATCTAAAGATATATATCACGTGATAAAATGTCTCAAAAACTCCAGCCTCTCCCATATAACTTCACACAGACCAACATATAATTCGAAAACTCAGAAAGATTCTCATCTGTCAAAAAGTCAAGTGCGTCTGGGTGTTACAACCTGAATACACAGCGAACGTAATATTGAAGTAACAACTTTACGTAGAAGTTAAGTGAAACCTAATATACCATATTGTTACGAAATATCTAACGTCGCCGCTGACCCAATTCCACGAAGAGAGCAGGTAGATCATCACGTCCCACGCACGTGTACGCGATTAACTGGAAATTTATAGCAAGCGAATTTTCGACGATTTTCTTGGAGTTTCGAGATAAATCGATGGGACTATATAAACAGCTAATTCCTTCGACAGAG
>WOGN01003613.1:0-15023 GCA_015342105.1 Leptinotarsa texana
TAAACCATTGGTCATAGACTGGAAATCCCTTTCAAAACCGAGAAAATTGCAAGTTATCCTGTAACGTCTTCAACTAGGGCACACTCGCCCCACTCATGAATAAACCTCAGTGGTAATAACCCTCCAAAATGTGAAGTTTGTGACTGTGCCATAAGTGTCAATCATATTTTATCTAAGTGCGTATCTTAATACAACGAGAGAGTTGAGTTCAACATCCCCCCTTCAATTGAAGGAGCGTTGAGACAAAATTGCAACTATGAAAAACTAATTGCCTTTCTAAGACGTATAAAGGTGCTGCACCATATATGAAAATTTATATAGAATTTTAATTGTTGTTGGAAATTCAAATAGCCTTTACCGAGTAATTAGCGGTTTTACGTTCGTTTTAAGATTTTGCAAACAATTAATTTTGAAAATATCTATTATTCACTCACTGACACTGTTTGTAATTTTCTACACTACGAAATGTTCCTGGCGTAATATTGTTGCAAGCGCTCTTTTTTCTTTCCGCAAGTTCTGACATGAATTGCTGTTGTGTTTCGTATACTTCATGTATCACGTATTTCCTCAAACACTCCTAGGGGCGTGATCTAGTGCGCTTTTCAGAAGGATAGCATTTGCCTATATACAGATTTGGAAAATTGAGTTCTCAACTGATATCAGCTCTCAGCAAGGAAAACTTTCTCTTTATCATGATGATCTAGTTTGAAAGTGGCTAGATGACAATTATCCAAACAAGTAGATAGGTAGGCGTTGTTGATTGGATTGATCCGATGCATTACCTGATATGATACCAGTAGATTTTCATAAGGAATGGTGGAATCTTAGGTTCACGTTACACAAACGCAGTCTTCCTCTGAACTCATGGTTGAAATAATAAGTGTTCCTAATGAAATTACCCCAGAAATATTCTATAGGTAATGAGTTTGTGAATGAACTTTGTTACTGTCAGAAAGTGAATAGTGACTAATTCTAACATTTACTGAAACGAAATGAGGTGCGTCAGATATTTTTTCAAATATTCATCGTTTGTTTGAGTATACTAAAAACTGATGTAAAACTGTTGAAACTCAAGAACAGCTAATCGATTTACGAAAATGAAAAAAATTGTCGGATATAGAATTGAAATACATATCAAAGAAATTATCACAAGAACATGCTTTTTGTTTGAAAAACAAATTTGATAGCGCCCTCTTGGCGACGAGTGATTCAAGACTATTGCATTTCCTATCTCCTGAAGATGCAAACTTGATTGATGAAACTTGTGTCGAGATGAGTATTTCAGTTCTGATGATGGGCGTTCAACTGAAAATAGTTTGCCTGGTTAATAATCAGCAGCTATTGTAGTGTTTCTAGATTTTACATAGTGTGTGCGTTGTGTTGTGGTGAGCAGAGTACTACACTTTCAGTAAGTACGTTTGAACATATTATTTTCAAAACATTCATTTTTCTCAAAGCTTTTGGTGTTCTTTTCGTTAGTTTAAAAGTTAGGCAGTATGGATGAACTGACTGGCAAGGAAAAGGGCGAGATTGTTGGTTTTATAAGCCAACTAATCTCTGCCCTGGGCCTAACCCAGTCAGATTTGCTTAGCAAACCAGTGGCAAATCCTGGGGACCACTGTCACTCGTTGACAGCTCGTGAATAGGATGTGACTATTGCCCCGCCAGCCCTTGACTGCTTTTCAGAGCGCGAACTCAGCAACAATGAAAGCATAACTTCCTTCTGCTCTTCTGTCTCAAAGAAGAGACATTTCAACGACGGCTTTACTCCTTTGCCTGACGTTTCCAAACGTTGCATTGACTAGTGGATTCGTCAGGAAAAAGTCAAACTGGATAAGAAAATTAAGCCTAAAAAGGCAGTTCTTGACAACGTCAAGGACGAGGCTCAAAATTATTATTTCGAATTCGACACCTCTTCACGTCCAGCGGACCAAAATCGGGTCAACGAGACGGCCGCACCTAGCGGAAACGCCAATAACGATGCTGAAATGGTCATAGAACCAAAATTAGCAAACGATAGTGCTCCACTTCTGTTAAATCGGTTCACAAAGAGGAGCCTGCGTCTCCCGCCTCTCTGAAACAAAACCTACGTCCATCGACCTCAAAAGCCAGAATTCCACTAATTGTTGTCCGCCGAAAGGACAAGTTGACATCTCAGGAAAACATCAAGTTCTCCAAAGCCGTCAACTTGCATGGCGGCATCAAGGTCCAGCTGGAGAATCCTGACGATTATCGTCGGTGGCGCAGACTTTCGGCGAAGGAGTAAATCCCCCACCACACTTACTCGCTCCCTGAAGAACGGTAAATCCGTGCCGTTTTCAGGGGAGTGTCAGACCATCTGGCAACCGAAGATTTTCGCAAGGAGCTCGTAGCCCGTAGCTTTGACTTCGCTTCAGTAACACGCAGGAAGCGTTGGTTGGAGCCAGGCTCCAACCTGAGCAAAACCAAGACGACTTTTCACTTGATAGTGAAGGACGTCTGAGTTCGGAAAGCGTGTCAAAGAGTTTCTAACAACTGAAAAGTATTGGTTTAATTGTCCAACCCAACCGATCCCCTTGACATTCAACAACATTGAAACATACATATTCGCAGATGGATATTTTCAACTAAGTGAAAAGTAATACTCATTGCTTTTTCACAAGTACCACTGCAAAAATATTCTCCTTGAAAAACACTGCTCAATTGACAATTAGGTGTCAGATTTGCCTGCAATTGGTCTCCCTGTTCATATCGAAATGAAATTCTGCTAGTTGGTTTTAGCTAGGAGGCCTTTGTAACTCTATTTCCGTTATCGGATGATCATTGCACAAGGCCACAAGGCGGTGATAGAATCTTCTGATAATCTGACTATTGACAAAATGGTTAAGGCCTTTGCGTCCGAGGTTTTTAGTGTCACTATTTTTCATGATCAGATTCCGTGGATTTTTGGAATTCCTTTCTGACGTTTCGTGGGACCAAACTACCTGACACAGCATAAATATGCGTTTCCAAGCCGTAATATTAACCCACAATATATAAACCTCCAAAAAAGCTGGACACTCATGTCTGCAAAATGTCAGGAAGAAATTTCAAAATCCATGGCTTTCAAATCCATTGATCTAACACTGAATCTGACTGTTTTTGGAAATGAGTATTGGCACAAATTCTATTCGTGTAATGCCATCTAGAAAATGTGCTCCAGATGAAAACAAAACAATTTGATTCAATTATTCATTCACTTATTCATTAAGCCCTGGACGGAAATATATAATTCGTATCAGCTACAAATACACCTCTTGAATACATTCAGGAATATAAGTAAAAAATATTATATTTTCAAACTATTCAATCATTTATCTTTCAAAACTGGCCACAAACTAAGGAATGCTAAAATCCTTATCTGTCATCTCTTTGCAAAATTCATCTCATTGGTAACATTTTTGTTGTTTTCTTTCCCAACTCCCATTATTCTGAACATTGTTCTCATATCTTTCAGAGTACGATTACAATATGAAATGAATCAGAACAAGCTATAGACCGGTTCAAAGATATATACATTAAACCTTATCAGACAGTCATGCAAAGGGAGCAAGACTGCGAAATAATTATAAAATTCAGAAATGAATTTCCATTTATAACAAAAAAAATCACTCATCCAGTAGGTCCTCCCAAGAAAACTATGTCTTAATTTCTTACCGAAATTGTAGAGGTTTGAACTAGAAAAAGGTTCTACGAAGTGATCAAACTATAATTGTAATCTCATAGAACTGGTTACGTAATGGAGTGAGCAACGGATATTTATTGACAGATTATTTTGTAACTTACCGAAAAGATCATAAAACACGAAGTGGATATGAATTAGTAGCTGTGAACAATATTATATTCAAATAAGAAATATATGAACTCATGTAGATGAGTCTACAATTATTCCTGAAACAAAGCAATCAGATATTAGTTGATTATCAAGTTTTTCTTGGAGACATTAACCTGAATTCGAATGATGCAAGCGATATAATATCAGAATATTTAGACTTATTTTATTAATTCAAGTTCGAATCCTTTATTAATAAAAACACCCGGGTACAGCGAACTCCGGAAGTTGCATTGATCATATATTTATCAAATGCATGAATCAGTTAGGGAAAAGCAAATGTACTGCTGCTCCCTTAGAATCCATGATAACAGGTCACAAAGCTACATTATTAAAAATTGAATTGTAATGCAGGAATACCAATACTCTAGCTAATAGAAATGAAAGGCTTTTAAATAAAATCATAAATTATATTAGACTGAAAAATGATCTTTCTGTGTATAAATGGGACACTTTCTATACAGTGAAAGATGTTAATGGAAAAACTGAAATTCTGATGAATACATTCACTGCAGCGATCCATAAAAATACAAAAGAACTCTGCTTACAAAAAAGATGAAATTAAACGAAAATGTTGGATATCAGCTGGACTGGTCAGATCCATAAATAAAAAAAATGAGCTCTAACTTGACCACATAAACAATCCGTTTGACGATATCAAGAAATCGCGATTTACAGAATACCGAGAACATGTAAATATATTTGTGAAAATTGCAAAAAAACCTACTACCAGAATGAAATATCGAAGAGTAAAAAATGTAAAAAAGAAACTTTGGGAAATTGTAAATAATAAGCAAAACAAGCAACAAGAAATAACAGAAATTATCACAGATGAAGGAACGAACACAAGAGACTATCAAACCATATGAAGATTTCAATATTTTTTTTTCGAATATTGGCGAAAAATATGCCATCAAAATTGGAAAACCTCCTTCGCCTCCCCCATCGCGTAGTTCACTAACGCAATCTCTGTATCTAACTCCCACTAGCGAAAAAGAAATAATTGCTACAATCAACTCATTGAAAGTAAACGAAGCACCGGGGGCAGACAATATTAAATCAAAAACACTTATGCAAATCTCTCATGAAATAGCAAGTCCTGTTACGCATCTGATAAACGAAATATTCAGTTCGGGAAGGTGTCTAGAATTATTTGAAATAATGGTACCTAGTTGTTAAAATATTTAAAAAAGGCGACAAGAACTTGATGACTAATTATAGTCGCTTATAACTTCGATAACGAAAATCTTCGAAAAGGTACTCAAAAATAGACTTTCGGACTATATAAAAAAATTCAATATAATCTCTCCCAACCAATTCGGTTCCCAATAAGGTGTTTCTACTGATGATGCGATTGCGAACATATCAAATGAGTTATACAATTCTGTAGACAGTAGTAGACCAATTGCATGCGTATTTCTTTATTTGGCCAAGGCATTCGACACTGTGAGCCATTCACAGTTGCTAAGCTTCTTGGAGGACATAGGAATGCGTGGAAATGTCCTTGAGCTATTCAAAAGTTATTTAAATAATAGAAAGCAAATAGTTAAAATAAAAAATAACATCAGCAAAAAAATTACTTAAACTTGGAGTACCGCAGGAAACTGTCATATTGTATATAAACAATCTACTCACCCTAAATGAGAAAGAAAAATAATCAGCATCTACAGTGCTGATAACTGGGAAACCCTTAAATGTAAATTGGAGAACGATTTGATCCACATATTGCACTGGCTCGGTCATAGACTAATGAAAATTAATGTTGAAATAACTGTTTTCGTTCCCTTCACATATGACATAAGTGAAGGGAATGACATAGTAGTAAATCACAACGGAAAATCTCTGAAACTAGCGTTAGCATATAAAACAAAATATCTGGGAGTCACAATAGATTTTCACTTGAAGTGGGATACATACAAATGAGATAGCAAAGTGTCTGAGATGCATCCCACCTAAATTCCGATATTTACGAACGATACTTGATATAACCCATATGAAAATAATTTATTATGCTCTCGTGGAATCTCGCTTGCGATATGGGATACTGAGCTGGGGAGGAATTGCTCATAGTCATTTAAAAAAGGTAGATATATTGCAGAAAAAAATCCTCAAAAATATATATGACGAAAAATCTAGCTATTCTAAGGATCTTATTTTTAGAGAGTCAAATGTTATGGATGTAAGGCAATTTTTTATGCATATTATACTATATTTACAGGAACAAAACATTTTTGGAAGGTGCGGAGCATATTTATGAAACAAGAAATGAAACAAATAATATGATGCGTGTCCAAATTGATAAAAAAATAGCCGATCAACGTATTTACACATATCTGGTAGAGAAATGTTTCAACATGTTACCTCAGATATATAAGGTATGCATAAAAACAATAAACTCACTTCGGATGATGAAAAATATCTTTAAGAAATGCATTAAACAAATTGATAGGGTCATTGTTCATAGCATTTTTTAGACAACTTCTTGTTAAAAGATACACCAATCATTTATTCCTTATCGAATTGAGGATGAGCCAAGAAGTCCCTTATGAATTGATATGAATTGATAAATTTAAACTTTCAATACAGAAACTTTAAATATATTATAATTCTCCCCCCTTTTGTCACCGATTTCTACTGTTTTCATCAATTTCGATTGATGGTGATTAATTGACTTGTAAAACTATAGACAAAAGTTGTGCCCATGCTCAACTTCGCGGTTTTAATGGGTCATCTTGTCTGTTTATTCATAAGTTTATTACGATGTAAACACCACATATGTATTTCTGTGCATTTCTATTTTGATTGATTTCTATTTGAATAATCGTTAATATTATCATCATATTATTATTACTTGTCCTATTAACATAATAGATTTTCTCTGTGTCAAAGTATACAGGGTGTTTTGTTCATTTCTAGAATATCCCGATGATGAATTGAGGGGGTTATTTTTTTTTTCTTTCTATCGATTTGTGTCTGTAAGTTACTTCTTTGCATGATCTACACATCCATGTATAGATTTACTTCCTTCCTTTCTTTGGAATATTCCCTCATCCTTCTTTCGTTTTATCAAGATGGAGTAGTAGAAAGCCAAAAACTTTCTTTCCCAGAAATCCCGATAAGGTTCTGTAAGAAATATGAAGACAGTTCTTACCTTCACGTAATCTGTAATTCGTCTTCTCGATTTCTGATTGTGCTGGAAATGGCTTTGGAAAGAAAAGAAGGAATTAAGAAAATCCACCCTCAACTTAATGAATTACGGATCGAAAGCACGCTATACTGACTTTGATCTTTTATCGAAAAACTAAACCGAATTACCGTAAATTGTTTAAACAATATGAACCGGACCGACCGACTTCCGACAACTTTCTTCTTGCTACTCTTTTTGCTCGAATTTCCATTCGCAGGTGAAACTTCTGATAAGCAATGTTGCTAAATAATAAAACAAAACTTCTTCAATCTAATAATAAGATTAATGTTACAACCCTGAAAAATTGTTTTTTACCTAACTTGTTAACACCACGAACAAATAGGTGAGAGATACTGAATCGGTACAACAATAAATATCTAACCCATTATAGTAATACCAAATGTAAATATCACCAAAATAACGATTTCATGAAGAATTTCAATTCAATAAAATAAATAAAACTATATGTGAAATAAATATATCAGAAAAAACCGTTTCTATTGAGTAGGTTGAGGACACACCTTAACCATCGGTCTAGAGTAGGTGACTTTATTAGTCCTTATTGTTACATTACGAATAATTCCATCCTTTCCTGGATGAACATCGGTAATAATAGCTAATGGCCAATGAAGCGGTGGCGAATTATCATTTTTCAAAATGGGACATTGTGTATTCCATTTCTCTTTCACTTGTAAAGTAGTGAGATATTCTAAATGCCAACGCTTCCAATAATCTTGAACCATCCTATCTATCAGCTGTAACCAATCAATTCTGTTTATATTAATATCTGTAAAATTATCTATGGGTGAACCTTTCAATGGAATTATTTTCAAACAATGCGTAGGAGTAAATGCCTCAGGTGCTGATGGATCCGCTGATAAACTACAAAGAGGACGAGATTTTTATAATGCCTCAAATTATATCAACAAAGTGTTGAATTTCTTAAAAGTTGAATGTTGCGTGCCTATCACTCTGAAGATATGAGTTTTCGCACATTCGTCATTGCTTTCCCACAATCCACTCATGTGTGGAGCCGCCGGAGTATTGAGCTCCCACTCAATATCATTTATAGCTGATTCTGTTCAAAACGCCTTCTTATACTGCTCAAAATTGTCAAATTCATTAATTTCTTGAAGAACAGTTTTCACGCTAACGAAATATGTACCCTGATCAGAATAAATAACACTGCAAGGTCCTATCCGAGATAAAAATCGCATTAAAGCCTGCAAAAAACTATCTGTTGACAATGAGCTAACAAGTTCTGAATAAATTGCCTTTACACTCATACTCAGGAACAAATAGACATAGCCTTTGTATACTTGAGCTCCTCTCCGTCTTCTGAGGGTTATACTGAATGGGCCGAAATAGTCAATACCCAATAAGAAAACTTTAGCTTGATGTAATCTTGATGTTGGCAAATTCATCATCAGAGGATTTATCGTCTTGGGTTTTAATTTAAAATACCTATTACATGCATGAACTCATTATTGAATGATGTTTCAACCTCCCAATAGCCAAAACGTTTGCCTCAAAATGGCTTCAATCAAATATGGATCAGTATGAAAATGTATTTTATGATAATCATTTCTCTGTGAAAAAATTGTTAAGATTGTGGAGATTGATGACGTCATCCAGAAGGAATTTCAAACAGATATTGGCATACCCCAGGGTATGCCCCAGGGATTTTCCTCATTTTTATAAACGACCATCCCATGAACATGCTTATATATGCAGATAATACTTGCATTATTGTGTCAGATACTTCATCTGTAAGATTATCTGAGAATGAGAATTTGAAGGAGTGTCGATTGAGCCATCTATAATGGAGAAGTTCTTAGGAACAAAATTCGACTGCAACTATCATGGAACTCGCATGTCGATGTAGTTTGTGGCAAGCTGAACAAATGTTTTTATGTGGTCACCAAACTCCTAAACATACTGAAACGAGATTGTCTGCTATGTTTACTATGTACTGGGGGGGGGTACTCCGCTACTTCATATAGTATCGTTTTCTGGGGCAAGCGTCCGAACTAAAAAGAGTGTTTGAGTTGCAAAAACGTATTATTAAATGTATTTTCTGCTTATCTTATAGAACATCATGCAGAGACACCTTCAAAAGTAATAAAATTCTCACGGTGCCCTGTATTTATTTATTGAAACTTTTGACTCACATTTTTAAGAACCTAAGCAGCTTTAAAATGCATTGCGATATTCACATGTATGACAGCAGAAACGGAAGAAATATTCTACCGAAGAAAATGTGTCACTCCATACAAAAAAAATCTTCAGTGACTACTGGAATTCGTCTATTCAACCTTCTGCCTCTCGAATTGACAGAGAACAGAAATCCAAATATCTTCAAACTCAAATTAAAGAAAGTACTGGTCGAAAGATGCTTTAACTCTCTCCGTAAATTCGAACTTTTTTGTCGTAAGTGACTTTCAGTACTGACCTTCTCATGTTCCTTCATATCTTGCTTAATCTTTGTGTGATTTTTCACAGGCGGTGAAGTATGTATCACTGAAATACCCGATTCAAATTCGGGTTGTGACTCGATGTTTCATAACATTCAAGATTGTAATTTTTTTTCAACCCTTATCATCACACACAATTCAATTTGTCAACTAGGAATAATTCGATCTATTTCTTGTTGATAGGATGTGGATGCAATAAATTTGAATTTGAATCCTTACCAGGCAGTATGATAGGATGTTGAGCCGCGAAAGATATGGAAGCATTCTTTAACCTCTCCCATACCATTAGAACTTCGTTTTGAAAAAAGGGGTTCAAATTGCGCAATCTACTTGATATTTCCTTTCCCAAATTCAAACGTTCAATATCAGATGCAAAATATTTGCCTTGCACGATTCTCACCAAAACCAGTTCCGCTCTATTCATATCACTTGTTGTTCATATCACCGTTATCCGCAAAATTGTAATGTAAGATGACGATCTCATATCCATCTCGTACAACGGATGCGTCTTCGTGTCCTCAATTGAAACAAGACATTGTATGGAATCGATGTCCTGCCCACAATTCTCAAAACAACTTTTCTCACTAATGGGCGAATCTGCAACCGGTAATTTCATCTTAGTTGAACCCGAAATTCACGAGTAGTTTTTCGCAAGTTGGGAATGAGTTGCACCCCAAGATAAAATATCCGCAGTATTCGTTAACCCAGATATATGACACCACTCAGCATTTGAAATATTTTCTTTCATTTGTGCAACCATATTGGCGACAAATATATCTTTCAAGAGGGCATAATTCATCCATTGAAGAACTGTCGTACAATCAGAAAATGCAAATATTTTTGAAATACTAATTTTATTATTGAAAATTTCCGATACATGCTTGACCAACCGAGATAAAAGCAGAGCTGCCACTAACTCTAGTATAGGAACTGTAACAATCTTGAAAGGGGAAACCTTTAATTTTACACATAACAAATTGACAACAATTTCTCCTTTTTCTGTTACTGTTTGCACATATACCACGGCTCCATATCCATCCATGCTGGCATCCGCAAAGGCTACTAACATTACTAGAGATATTCTCACGGTTCCCATGTAACGCAAAAACTGAATATCCCCAAGTACCGACCATTCATCTTTCAGATTAAACCACTTCTGGAAAATTTCAGAGGGGACTATTTCATCCCAGCCTATTTTAAGTTTCCATAGCTCCTTTATCAAAAGTTTCAAATACAAAATGAACGGTGCCACCAATCCTACTGGATCATAACATCGCGCCACCGTGGACAAGATTAAACGTTTAATACAGTTAGACCCCGGAACTGGAAACCTAAACCTAAAACTACCCATTTAAGGATTCCAGAATATTCCTAATATTTTTGTTATTGTCTTAAAAAGCACAGGCTGTGATGGGATTTTCTCCAACAATTCCAACGAACTCGATGACCACTTTGTCAAGTCTAACTTTCCTTCGACAAATATTGCTACCGATTCTGAATATAGCCGCTGAGCTTCCTCTTCCGAAGATACACTACACACCAAATCATCCATGTATAGATTCATCGATACCACTTCTGCTGCTAATGGATATTAATAACCTTTCTTTTTCATCAACTGTTTGACTGTACATACGTAGAGCCAAATAAGGACTTGTCTTGACCCCAAATGCCAACCGATTGAATTCGTTTAAAAAAAAACTAATCAATACAGTTTACTGTATTATTTTCACTATAAGGGTTTTCAAAAACAAAGACACGTGTTTCGCACGTGTCAAGCATAAACTCTTGAAGAAGCTATTGTATAGCTCCTTCATTCTAATGATAAGACTCATGCTACAACACACAGATAATATGAAACCAATATACAGTGTGTCCAAGATAAGGATCCTAAGCATGGGAATCTCAGTACCTGTTGGAGATACAGCTTAGTTCAAATTAGGAAAAAGTTGTGTTCTTCAAAGCTTATTTACATGCCGTTTAGAAACTTGAAGAATTTTCATGGCCTGCTGAGATATTTGGGAAAAACGAGAATTTGACAATATCAATTTTATTTTTTTCTGACTTTATTTGAAAAGATATCAAAAAACGAATAACACTTTTTCATTGGCACTTTCAAGGTACTACACGATGGTATTTTTAGTTTTTATATCCGACGTTTCGTTTTCAAAAAACCATCATCAACTTTATTTTTTTAAATAGCCCGAAAAAAAAGTACACCCTGTATCTGATTCCATTTTTTATTACGAATTCAACGATGTAACACATGCCATTGTTTTCTTTTCAGTTTAAGGGAAAATTGCATTTTTTCTATTTTTAAAATGTATTTTTAAGTAGGTTAATAATGATTTTTTTAAAGTAATGAAAACAACAAAGAAATCAACGCATTTTTTATTTAATTCAAAGGAGGTGTTCAAACAGGTTTCCGTTATTTTCCAAACATAAGTATGATCTTCTAACTGTAGGACTTGAAACATCACGTAACATCTCTGGTGTAATACTGTTAAATGTGTATATTGCTGCATTTTATATTCCTCCAAAAACAACCATTGAAGATCAGAATTAATTCTTTAGACTCGTGAAAAACTGTCTTTAATAGTACAAATTCTTTATTATTGGCGATTTTAATCTCTGTGAGTATTCTACGACAACGGTAACCAAACGAATTTTATCCGGCCATTTGTTGATTTTTGGACTCCGGTAATTCAGTAAAACGAAATTAAATCAATAACATCAATAACAGGCTATTGGATTAAGTGATATGTTCAACCGAATCTGCATGTGTCGTGCAACATAATGAAGATCCATCAGTAACGACTCATCCCCATTACCCAAGACTTCTGGTAAAGCTGTCCAGTGATGTTGTAAGATACAAAAAATTTCAATCAACTGTTATGAGGTATGACATGAAAAGATATATGGAAATGTACATTAGTCTTTTCGGTTACTTTGTGAAATTAATTGGACTCATCTTTTATCCAATCATAACGATGTAGACTCTATGTGTGAAACTTTCGATGACATTGTTCAAAATATAATATCTGAATGTACGCCGTTTGCAAAATCTAGATCAAATTCGTACCCAATTTGGTATAGCACAGATTTAACTTAATAGATACAGTCAAAAAATCACTATTTGAAAGTATTTATGAAAACGAAATACTTATTAGGTAATTATCAATCTCAGCAGTAAAAATAATCTGCAAGTCATAACCTCACAACTGAATCTCACAACAAATTCTACGAGTCATTGTTGCCAAATCTGAAATTTAGTCACCGTTTGAAGATGTCAGTGGAAACTACGAGATCACAAAGTCGTACTCAATCTCAAATCGGTAACAAAGTTATAAAGAGCCCATCAATTAACAGCCACCCAACTAATGATGATAAAAAAATACAAAAACTCCAGAGAGAAATAGATAGACTCAGAAAGGCCCTAGAAATTAAAGAAAGTGAAGAAGGAGATATTATAAACCAGCTTCAGGAACAAATACAAATCTTGACGAAAGATTATGAGGAAAAAGGAAAGTACATTAGCCAGTTGAAAAAGCGAAATCAAGATTTTGAAGACGATGTGTACGAGGTAGAACAGAGCTTCTCAATAGAAAGTCAAAGACAAAGAACAACAATATCGAAACTCAATGAAGAAATTAAGAAACTGACAGAAAAATCAAGAATCTGCAAATAAAAAGTGAAGAATTCGAGTCGAAAATTATGGAAGCAGAATCCATTATATCAGAAATGGAGGAAACAAAAACAAATATGCTAACCACAATTTAAGTACTTACGGAACAAAGTAATATGCTCTCTACACAATCAAAAGAGATCAGGAATCACAAGGATTTGATTGCATTCGATTGCAAAACACCTTCTCAGCAAGGAAATAAATATGGCGATGGGATAAATTATGAAGAAAGAAGGGAATTTACCGGGAAGAAAAGAACCAGATCTGGAGATAATTCGAAAACGAGCCAAAATGAATCAAATACCAAGATTTCAATTGTGTCAGGACATCAAGGTAGGGACTAAGCCATAGTAGTGTGTAGTATAGTAGGTGACAGATGTACGGTTCAATCTATATTAAACCGAATGGTAATGACAATATACTGATTGAAACTGCTTTGAACAACAGCAAGGACTTTGATAATAACGATATTGTTATTCTCTGGCCTAACCGATGCAACAAAGAATTCATTACCGATTTTTGTTGGAAATTGAGCATACTCAACCTCTCATTATCACAGAACCTTATAGATATGACTACAAACGAAATAATGAATATATTTATAGAAAGAACGTGGACCTTTTTCAGAAAATATATACTCTGGGATTGAATCGGTGTCCGATTCTGTTATATACTGTTGTATACTGTCCAATACTGTTATTTATAGAAGCTGTTATAAATTTAATGGGTATGGATAGTAAATTGTGAATATCGTAAATAGAAATTTCACATTTGAATTTTGTTATTGACATACCAAAATCTCAAATGGAAAATTTGGAGAATTTGTTATGTAATTATTTTATAGAGACTATCATTATTATTATCAACAGAAAAGACTGCTGAATATTTCACCTGAACTCTATAGTACCCTATTTTCAAGCAGACAACCATACAAACCCGAAGAACCATCACACAGTACTAAAAAACTTAGTTTCCGAAGCAAGCTCTCGAGGATACTTTTTTGGACAATTGCCATTTCGCATGCAGGGTGACGCTGGATTCTTACATGATTTCAATTCAATAAAAAGATTCATATATTACTTCTAATACCTCCAAGAACATGTGTACAACATTTCCTGATGATCGGTTGAGTAGTTTTCGTGTGAAACCGTAACAAAAAAACTTACATTCGCATTTATAATATTAGTAGGGATTCTGCTATTCTCTCAGTCCCTCAATTTCTCCAACTATACTTTTAGTCTCTTAGACTTTTATAGTATTTTCTTTTCTTCATTTAATTTCTTCATTATATCTACTATATCATTACATTATTTGAGCTTATATTATCTATCAAATTCTCAATTACTATCGGTTAATTGGTACTATTTGGGAACAAAACGATTTCATTTTGGGATCAGGTGCAGTCAATTCGTAAAAAAACTTTAATGTAAATGAGTAGGAGATTTGAGCCGGTTCTAAGCCTCCCCCACCACTATGACGTATTAATTGCTTTTTTATTGGTTGTTGTTTGATGAAGTCAAGGTGGTGTGACCTTGAAGAGTGTTGTGTATGGTTCGTTCAGAATTTTTTTCCCGGTTCTAATCCTCCCCCTACCACTATGACGTGTTATTTGCTTATTTTGTGGTGCAGTCAAGTCAAGGCGAGATGTGAACTTGAAGTGTCTGGTGCATGGATCGTTCAGATTTTTTTTCATATGAGATTTTGTGTGTGTATGTGTGTGTGTAAGAGAATGCACAGTACAGGGTTTCATCATGTGCTTGTTTGTCTATGTACAAACAAACGTCTGCTTACTTCGAAGATCCTCCAAGTAATGAATGCTCCATCGGTGTG
>WOGN01003614.1:0-15022 GCA_015342105.1 Leptinotarsa texana
ATCGATGATGCGGTTTCTTAAGTCCTCTACATATGTAAATGGCCCGAAATAGAGAAACCGAGAGGATTGAGATCCGGGGATCGAGCGGACTAGTTCTGTGGTTCTCCTCGACCTATCCACTGATTTGCATATATTTCAGTTGAATGCCGACGTGCTACTAAAATGGGCGGAAACCCCATCATGCATAAAAAACATATCCCTTCTGACGCCCAAAGAAACTTCCTCCAGCAGTACTGGATGCACTTCTCTAAAATATTGAACGTATGCCATACCATTTAATCGGGGAGGTAGAAAATGAGGCCCAACTAAATCATCTTCAATAACCCCGAGCTACACGTCAAGAGAAAACTGTTCTTGATGGTCAGTTTCGACAATAGCGTGAGGTTTTTAATCAGCCCATATGTGGTAATTATAAAAATTATTAATCTTGTCCCGAGAAAAACTACATTCGTCTGTGAATTCTATCGTCTTCAGAAAGTCATAATTTCTTCTAATCGTTTCCAGCATCCAATTGCAAAATTCAAGACAGTTCGGAAAGTCTCGCGGTAACAGTGCCTGTACTCGTTGCAGATGGTAAGGGTTTAAGAGTTGTTCCTTTAAAATTCGAAATACCGTCATATATGATCAACATTTAGCTGGAAAGCAATCTTTCTAGTACTGGCAGTAGGTTGTTTTTCAATCAAATTGAGTACTGCTTCCTCAAGCTGTGGTGGAAATTCCTCCTTAATTGTTTTACACTTATGTAGTTACACCCTGTATAATATAACAATCTGAATCATATGATCTTTCACCTACTTAATGACGTAGTTTTGATAAAAAAGTTCATCAGCTTACTAAAAGGGCATGTAATAAGCAGATTACGGGAAAAGAAGATGTTTTGCAAATTTGGTATTAGTATTAATTTTCAGAAAACTACTCCTATGTTCTTTTATTCTGTGGGAAAAGATTTTCCTCGTTTAGCCAATATGATTTTAGAAGTAAGAACCACAAGCATACCTATAAACTTTTAAAGTTTTGTTTTCATTATTTTCGATACATTTTTTCAAGTTATACTGACTCAGTATGAACACGCCTGAACTCTTCAGTGGAAATCTCACAATAAAGTGTTACTTTTTTGTATACTGGCTATGTATCTATGATGTTTATGCAATTATTTTCTCACCTCACTCGGGTTACACCTGTAATTGTAAAGTAGAGAGTGTGAGTATAGGCCACATGTGACCCATTCTACATCCTCCCAAGGAGTTGTCCTAGTTTATCGTCCATCTTGTCCTTTATATCGGAAGGTATAGGCCAAGACTAGCCTAACACATATTCTCTTATTGTCGATAACTCCTGACATACGCATTGGACATGCCTGACAGTGGTCAGTCAGAAATCCTACTGTTGAGCGTAGATTCTTCCTGGTATTCGCCAGATATTTCTTCGGCGCCAGCTCCCAGGGTTGCCAAAGGTGATCCTGGCAAGTTTTCGTCCTTTGATTTTATCCCATCTCTTCAGGGATTGAGTATGGGTGTGACTAGTTTGGCTAGTTCCACAATTGTCGAAGTTCTCAGACCGTAGGTGCCACTGGGTTCTAAAATTCTTAGTCCAGCCGTTTCCTTGGCTAAAGTGTCGGGAATGCGATTCTTTTACTCCTGTCGTGTCCTAAGGATAATGGATATCTACCGAGGCTTTTGCTAAATCTTGGTGGCACTCTAGTACTAGTCCTGAGGTAACACGTTGTCTATTCAAGGCTAATAGGGCTTGTCTGCTATCAGTGCAGATTGTTATGTGCTTGCCAGAAATTCCTTTCCTGGTTATTTCTTTTGTGGCGATTAAGATACCAGCCAGTTCTGTTTGAACCACGCTGATATTGTTTCGCATTCACCACTTAATCCTTAGACTTAGTGATCTGAAGTACACTCCACATCCTGAGCCTTCTATGGTTTTTGAGCAGCTGTCTGTATATTCGTATTGCAGGGTTACACCTGTATGAGATAGAATAAATGAATACAATTAGGAATAAACAATTCATTTTTTGTAGAGCCTCAGTTTGCAAATTTCTGAAATAGTCGGCTAATTTCATCGCCTTCTTCAACTTTTTCATTCGAACCACATTCCATCTACTTCAGCAAACGTTGTGGCCTCAACATTTATCAGATGGCATCGGAAAAACACGTCGATGCGAAGGCATTCTTTTATTCGTCATACATAGCCGTCAACTACACGCTCATTCCCAAATGTACTCGTGTTATCTCAACAATCTCAAAGAATTATTTACTGGAGTGAGAAATTAGAACATGAAGCATACGAAGGGTGGCTTTTATTCCGAATGTGCTTCCTATTTTGAGAAAGCATGTTTTAAGGAACATTAAAAAGAAAAAAAAATAATGTGTGGGCACCTCTTTTTAATTAAATTCTTCGTAGCTCGTGAGATGTCGATCTTCGAACCTTTTTGGGAATGTATATGACGGTAAATTGTCATTGCTGTAACTGTTACGGAAATAAAAATAAACGAAGATATCTAGTCTATACTTTAGAAATTTCACATACAGTGTGTAAAAGCCAAATTGAATAAATTCATTATTTCGGTTACAATTAATTCAACTTCATCTTCTACACACATACGCAAAATGTGAACTTGATAACATACCTCCGAATCTTGTAATTGTTGTGAAAACTCCAGCTCAATTGAATTTGAACCTTAATAACTTAAATGGAGAGTGAGAGATAGTAGGTGACTTTAGCTTAATGAATAAGGCTGTTTAATTTTAATGAAGTTGAACTTTCATTGATGGAAAACTGCTTAGCAAATTTGAATCTCGAAAGTATAGAATTGAAAATAATGAAGGTGAAGAAAATTCACACATTTCAGTATGTTGTCAAGTTTAAACGTTAACCAGTATAAAAATATAAAATGTAATTAAAGATGAAAACGAAAAACACTAATCATTGAAAATTTCGAAAACATAATTACACTTGAAGAAATAATTAATTGAGAAAGTAATTGAACATGTTCAAAAATAAGTGTTATCATGATTGATCCACATTTTGCACGGGTTTCTAGATTTCTATAATTTTAATTTCTACGTTGAGTCGACTTAATGAGATTTTTAAGGCAGTATCTGCAAAACTCCATTGAAAACTACCCTCAGCATCGGACCTCTTCTCGAATATTCAAATGTGAGGTGATATATTCGCTACATCGAGTTCAGAGACATATATAGTTGTAATTCTTGGAGTTTTTGTTCTAGACTAATGCGGATTATGTGCCAGATTCGAAACAGACTCTTTTGTACTTAGATTCATTTCTTCCAATCCTTTCTTATAGTACCTTGAAAATAATAACAATGCCTGTAACAGCGTCTCATCCTTGTCTTCTTATTCTATCAATTAGAAAATAAATCTATCGAAGATCCTTTATATCACAGTGAAGGTCTTCATTCTCATCACAAATATCATTTGTGTTGCAGAGACTTAGCCATACCACAATCCTATCGCTAAACGCCTATTCACGCGAAGATTTTCAAATGAGTTCATTGTGTACCACAGTCTCAATTCGATAGAGACGTAAACAATAATAATCGTTTCGTGAGGAGGAATCAAACACGAGTACTTTTCATCAGTAGTTCAGTACAAAACGTTCGATATTTCTCACAGTTATGATTTCATATTTCTCAATAACCAAAGTTTTAAAAAGGAAATTGAATGTCCCTGAAACTAAACTATAAAAAAATTCAGGGTCGTTTGCAGTGTCACTCACATAAGGTTCGCTTCCAAAGAGTTGATTGTGTTTTTTTATTTTTTCAGGGGGGCTAAAATTATAATTAGCATTCTGCATCTTTTATAATTTGAATACAACTTCATATTTGGGTATCTCTTCTTGACTATTTGACTGTTTGCTGCATGAACTGGTTAATAGTTTCACATTCTAGAAATAGTATTGAATATCGAAATGAGAGCACTCGTTTATGAGGCGAAGAATTCAAATTGGTCCCCGAATTTATCAAATTTTGTGAAACTTTCCGTACATTTTTTTAAGCAAAAAATATTCAACAAAAAAAGTTTTTCTTTATTTCATCAAGTTTTTACTGTATGAGGAAATATTTCACTCAAATTTCACATTTATAATAATCACACGTCAATATTAACGTTAAAGCACATTAAGTGCCGAAAAGTCAAATTGCTGTTGGACTGAATTATTCTGTCAGTTTGCTCATCACTGAATGATTGCTGAATGCGGTCCTATAAATGAAGGATGAAATATAAGATCTGGTATATTTTTCTAACACAGTATTATTTTCTACGCACTCGAAGGCCTGAGTAATTGTCTTAGAACTCATCTTTCATCAATCGTTCCTCTCCATATATCAACAGTTTACAACTTTCAAGACTTCACTAATAACGATAATCCCGTATTTCTTTGCTTTAGTTCTCATCATGTTTCACATGCAATAGGAAATTTCTATAATCGATACCCTTTACGGGTATTTTGATAAGCAACAATACATACAGTAGAAATATTACTTCATTCAATGAAGAGAGAATAAAAACGAAATTTTTTTCACAGTGATGTTTCTCAGAACTTCCATATCCTGAAAAAGAGAACCTTGGCTCATAATTTTTACAAATATAGGCTGTCTTATATTCATGAAACTCTCTCGCAAAGCTTAGCTTTGAGAATGTACCAATTTTTTCATCCCCAAATGAATAATTCGTCCTAATTTTGCTCTCAAGGTAAAAACTCCACAAGGAAAGCAAAACAGAATCTGATGATAAAAATGGAAAACGGCTCTTAACGTTTCCATAAAATTAAACAAAGTATCAGTTACAAACTTGAAAGAATCAGTTTTTCAAACATAATTAAAATCCTCAACTTTTAAAGTGTCTTAAACATTTTGCAGTCCCGTTAACATTAGCCAAGGCCTAATTGAATAAAAATATCCTAATTAGGGCTGACGATTCTTCGCACCCCTACAAAGAAAGTTCATCAGAAATTTTTGCTTCATTGTTTGCTGATATAAATTATCGATTTATATTTCATGGTCTCAATAGTGGCAGTAAGGTCTGAATGAAGAGTCAATTTTCAACTGATTGGCAATCATTACTAAATTAATTGTGGTGAATTGCTCTTCTCACTCAAACTGTTCCGTTCTACCATACATAATCAATTTTCCTTTCAAGCCGCGGTAGTGGTTCATTATTTCTTAACACATATTTTGTAGAATCAGGTCAACATTAACTTGAATAATGTTTTTGCAATAATAACCGACAAACTCTACCAACTTTATTAATGACACAATATACATTAAAGAAAGTATGATAATTTTTGGTCTCAAGACCAATAATTTTTCGAATTCTGACACAATTTAAATTCATTGAAGTACAGTCTCATAATAAATTCTTTCTCCAGCAACAAATGTGAATAATTGTTTGAGAAATCAGCTCATTATTTACTTGCAGTTGAGTATCACAATTCTTCACTCAACTTGAGGATAAATTCACAAGTTTCGACCTAAGTTCTTCGCAAATAGGTTCAAGATTTTCCTTCTCTTGCTTAATTTAAGGAAAATGTTGTATTTTAATTACTTTCAAGATACTTTTTTGAGCTTTTCTGCCCTTGATTTGAACATGTTTTTAAAGTGTTTTATTATTTTGATATTGTTCTGTTTTGACTTATCAATCCAATGTAAATTGGTTTATGATCAATAAATGTCCATCTATCTATCTATCTATCAAACACCAAGATATAGGGTTTTCGCATAAATTCTCTATAAATGGTCATTTATCGCTTTTTGACGTTGTTTGTTTTGAATTACACAATTTCAACAGTGTATTACGCAGTGATAACACATTGATTGATTCATTTTTGGAAAGTGGTGATAATGGACAAAATAGTTTTCATGACAGTAATCCCCAAGTGTGGGGAAAATGCGGTTGACATCATTACATTGGTATTTCATCAGGACTCGCCAATAAAATACTTTTGAATAGAAATTGTAATATTCCTAAATTTTTTTGACCAATATCTATCCTTTGGTTCTTCAACAACCCTAAATAGGGAATATTGCTAAGAGGAAGAATATGAAATAACCTTTCGCATCATTAGTAGCATTTTATATGACAGTTCGTCCCAGCTCTTCTGATTTTCAGGACACTATTAGAACATTGGACACTATTTACTAGTCATATACTTTTTTATGGAGACGCACAAGCAATACAAGAAAGGTCCTAGAGCGATGCCTGTACCATGTCAGCAGATTAGAAAAGGATTCCACTACCCTTATCTACAGAATATGATACGATTATTTTCTATCACAACACGGAATACGGCTACAAGATGATAAAGCTAGTATTTCCTAGACTTCTCATACTGTAATCTTAAACAATTCTGAAACAAAACTACATAAAGGCTGTCTGTTGCATGAACACTCAAATTAAAGAAGAACACAGAAGGTTTTTCCTTCTCTTTTAAAGACCAATGAAAACTTCGTGAATAGGTGTGATTGAAAGAATTAAAAAATATTTGAGCTAACAAAGTATTATTCTGAAAACAGACAGAAAACATTCTCTTCATATAAAAAATTATTAATGGTAGTAGGTTTGATGCTTACCAGAATCAGTTGTAGAAAGATATGATGGCTGAAACTAAACATGATGTACTGACTCCACACGATTGCGATTGAACTCATGATCACATATGCATTTGGATTCCAAATGTGTCCATCCACCCGAGGAGTTGTCCTCCTAGGTCATCGTCCATCCTGTCATTTCCAGGAAGGAAGACAGGTCACTGGGAGACATCTCCTTTATATTGGCAGGTGTAGGCCAAGACTCGCTGAACACACGCTCTCTTATTGAGGATAACTCCGGGCACTCGCACAGGACATACCTGACAGTCTCATCTTCCTGTTCACACATCCTACATAGAGGTGTTTCCACCAGCCCCTTATTATGGATATGTTTCTTTAGTTGACAGTGACCAGTCAGAAATCCTACTGTTAGGCGTAGATTTTTCCTGGTCATTACCAAATGTTTTTTCGGCGCTAGCATTGATGATATTTGTAAGTCTTTCCCGTTCACATCTAGTAATGATGGGGGAAGCAAGAGTGGTCCAATCGGGAAAATGAATAGAATTAGAATTTTCGGATACATGACAACGAATTACGTGATCGATACAAATTTCGCGATGAAAGTAATAAACCTCAAAGGGTGGAAAATGTACAGTTATTACAAGAACATGCTGGACAGATGAGTCGAAACTTGAACCCTCGATGGGAGCTGAAATTCACTGTACGCTCAGCACGTATTAAAGAAACTTACGTTCAGTACATATTAGTTTCAAGTGACTATCATCCTGAAATGGACAACAAACATTTGTTTCAGTCATCAACGATATGAGCGGATCAATATTTTCCATGACAGCTAAGCTGCAATGATCAAACCAAGAGAGTGATAGAGCAATGCCGTATATAACTGAGAATACCTGGGTACGGAAATAAATTGACTCGTATTGGCTGGCAAGGCACTCAGGTATCAAAGGCAGTAAAAAAGCTAATGAGTGTGCTTGATATGGATCATCAACTACATACAGGTCCTAAAGTGGTTGTGGGAGTACCAAAATCTGGACTGGATCCTCCGGGAGAAGGAAATAGTAGATCAGATCAGAGAAGATCAGATAGAAGATCATTCATAGATGGATCAAAAACACCTTCAGGTTCTGGTGCAGGTATTTTTACTCGCAGACCCAGGACAAAGATTTCTACCTCTTGAAGATGATCACTTGGTAACCTAACCTAACCAAAATCTTTGGTACCGACCAGAATGGAAATTTAATCTTTAAGAAGCATAAGGGCTACTGCGAAAACATAACCAGGATCATATGAGGGGCAATTTTTATTAAAGGACTGTCTGGGGAGAGAACGGAGGAACAGTTAAAACTAAATAAATATGTACATAACGGGAATCATCGAGTAACCTGGTAGTGATCACCCATTCGAAATTTATTCTGAAATTTAACTTTTGATCGCCTCCCCCTAGATAATATACTCACCAAGTGCTATCCTGTAACGAACAAGGGAATGGCAGGGCGTTTCAGTTCCTCGTAATAACTCGCACAATTTCCGGAGTTTCCCAGGAGACCAAAATAAGCCGTTGTACGTTCGTACGGCCCTGAACAAACGGCTCACTACGATGTATTAAAATTTAAATGATTAACCAACCCCATCGGTGCCGGTGTAAGGATGGCATTAAAACTTTATTCTGCTTAAGACTCTATAGTTTTTATGTTTCGGCTTCCATGTTTTTCTTCGTTGTCGTACTGAAATTGTTTTCGGTCGGTTGAATAATTCATTGTTGTTGTTTTTGTGGAAATTAGAAGTAGGCCTAGAATATTCAGCGAGGATAGGTTGGCTGGGAACAGAAGAATGACTGGCAAATTAGGCTCTCCATCTCTTCAATCTAGTTTATCTCAGTCACAGATGAATCAGTATTCCATTAGTTATTCCTGATATACAGTGTGGTAAAAAAATTATAGAAATTAACTTTGAATGTTCAAGCCCTTCTCGGATATAGCTGCACAGTAGGTTAAATGGACTGACGCCTATCAACAAACAACTATTCCACTGGCTAATAGCACGAACGGCGTTGAATTATATCAGATAGAAAATTTCCTGCATATGCAATTAGCAATACAACTGAAAGAGTCGACCTTCAATTTTGGAACGAGCACACTTGCAGACCGGTTTCTGGCTCCTTAGCCACTGGTCAGTGCAAGATAGTGACCATCATCCACCTCAAGTTAATGATATTCCATTATTGAAAATCGAAATTATTTCAGAGTATTTCATTCCTCGTCTTAAGTTGGAGCGAACATCAAAAATGTCACTCAAAGTTCGTTGTTGTACTCTTTAGTTTTGGAAATATAGGGCAAAACCGGATTCGATCAATTTCGTTTCTGTTTTATTTTGCTGTATGAAAAAAAAACAATGAAAATATTTTAGACATTGATAGTTTTCCATGCGTAACATTTCTGTGGATGATACCTGTTTCAATTTCATTTCGAATGTTTGGAGTACGAAATGGAAAGAAACTTGTGATAGCTAATAGTCATTTCTGAATTGTGTTCAATAATTGGTTTTGTGGGTAACTTTTGTGCATGACATAAACATATATGTGAAGAGTTTATGTTCAAATCAATTACTTTCTCCTTTTCTTCGGAAGTAGACAATCAAAAATCTTATTTGATTTTTTTATATAATTTTCACATTTTTTATTCAACTCATCCTTCTACTCGTATCCCTCATTCATGTATCTTCTCTGACGAGGGCCAAATACGGTCAATATTATCGCGCATTACATGTGTTTGTGCAATATAATTGATCGTTTGCAGACAATATCGAAGGATGGTGCAATATATTTCACGAATTCAAATTGTTTTACAATATATTTTTGATACTATGTTGCAATATTCTGTGAATACCGTGCAATAGAAATATCGTGCAAGAATATTGGTATATAGTTACTTCTTCCCTTTCTTTGGAAGATTCTCTCTTCCTTCTTTTTTTGTATCGAGATGAAGTAGTAGAAAGCCAAAAACTTTCCCAAAAATTAATCACTCCTAAAAAATATAACCCCTTCAATTCAAATATTGGTAGCATATGGCCCGCTTTAGTTTTCAAACCTATCATCACGTTTTTTACTAGATAAGGAAACATCGTGGTAGTCAACAAATAATTTGAAATGAAATATTCTCGAATTATAACGGAATAACAATACAAAAAGAACAGATGAAATATTTCTAAATAGTTGTATCGTGTTTATTGTATAGACGGTAGAGTCCTACTCATAAAACTACCAATATTGTGTTAGTTCACTATCTGACCCATGCTGGGAATCGCATGTTAAAAAGTAAGACCTCCTCAGTCCTCAACTCACACAAGTTTTGACTTCAAATAGTTAACGTTAGTGAGGAGACAACAACTGATTACAAAAAATCAATTCAACCCCTAACTATTATCAGTCAAAGCTACGAACTTTAGTTTGTTCAGATCAGTCTGACCTAAAATACGGTGATTAACTTAAAATATTTCGACAAATTAAAGAGTATTGCTTCACCATTTCTTGATAAACTACGTGATCATTTTTCAAACAATGAGTGGTCACAAATAGAAAGGAGTCCAAATCTATACTTACTATAAAATATGTATGGGTAGAAGCTATTAAAATCGAATTCGGTTCCCTTACTGAATCAATCATTGACCCGATTATAATTTATTATTCAGTAAGTGGAATACACAGACTTTTTTTTCATAATTTAAACAAATCGTTTTACATCACTTGAAACATAGAGTAGGTGTCAGCTATTTTTGAATTTGAATTTAATGCGTCAATAAAGTACTACTGTGTGTATTCAGTTTCATTCTTTCAAGTTTCCAAGGCAATGAAAACTGCTCGTGTGTCCGATTCAATAGGTTAGGTTAGGTCAAAAGTGAGGGTTTATTTGACCCTCCACCGCAATGCGTAAGGATTTATTGTGGCTCACACCTATTGAAACTCGACCAAATAAACTCAGCTTCTTAACGAAGCCGATCAGTTTATATGTTAAGTCATTTTTCAGGTCAGATGGTAAGAGTGTGGCTCTACCAAACTCTAAAAACTTGTGTCGGTCCGCAACGAGGCAGGCACAAAGTATACGCTCTGCTCTTTCATCATTGTCCAAACAGAGGCGACACACATTGTCTTTCGATAGTCACTGCATGTGAGGAGGTCTGTTAGACATCGTAGTTAATCCCTACTATAGTGTTTGGTTTGATGAATCGAAGGGTGAATAAACGCCTTGGAGGGACGCCAATCCTAATAGATTTTGCCAGAAATCCTGGAATCTTCTTGCAAAACCTATAGCGATGACAATGACAGGTTCTCGTCCGATGAAGCTGCTTGCAGCACCTTCCTTTGCAAGAGAATCAGCAGCCTCATTGCTTTCCAAGCCAGTATGGCCAGCAATCCAGACCAGAGACAATTTGTTATGTCTTTCTATTGAGGACAGTCGTTTTTGGCAATTTGCTACCAATTTAGACGTTGCCGCTCGACTGTCCGAGAAAATTTTTAATAACTTGTCTCTAGGCAGGATCATATCTCTGTCCTGGGTCTACAATTGAAAACACCTACCACAGAGCCTGAAGGTATTCTTGAACCATCTGTGTACCATCAACTATTTGCTCTCAATACTTTACTTCTCTCTACTCAGAAAAAGTATTGTATAAGGCAGTTCGTAGTTGACAGTTGGTGGCACAAAGTCAGAGGTCATTTCAAGAATGCTGTGACTTCCAGTGTCAACTAGCAGTTGCATTGCATTCAATTGATTTGTACAATTGGCAATGTGTACAAGTCTATATGCAGTCCATCTAGCCTCCCTCCACCGATTGAATGAGACAGCTATGTATAACTTTGTTGTTGGACTTTGTTCAAAGCTTGATCTATTTGTATATCAGAGATTGACCGATGTTCTTTTACCAAATTGGCATCTCCAAAGTGAGTTGGTTCATTCGACCCTCCAGTTTTACCAGATTCATTACCATTGCTTTTGCAAGTTATTTTCTATTGGATAGCAATACTTGTATGCTGAATATAAATCGGTACAAATTTATCTACCTGTTATTCTCATTGCTCTAGTATTTCGAAGGGTTCAAACCTACGGTCCCGATCCTTTCAATTGGAGATTTTCATAAACATTGTTTCGGTGAAAATGTAATTTGGTAAAATAGTATAATATCAAAGATTCTATAAACTGATGTAATTGCATTACACATACAGTAATGTTTTACTGATCACGCATAACAACAAGACATTTCAACAAGCCAATTAAATGTTCAGTTTCAGTCGGAATCTTATTTTCCATGTTTTTAAACATTCAATTCTCAAATTCTCATATACATCATATCATTGAATATTCAATGAATATGATGTCACTGATGCAATTTTATCTAATTTGTTCAGAGGTTTATTCGATTGCTTTTATCATTTTGTCTTATCATTTGCAGTGAAACTCAAATAAGTACCCTTGGGCTCAATGGGTTGAAAAATATTGGCAACGCCTGTTTCATGAACAGTGTACTCCAATGTTTGTCCAATACGAGATCGTTACAAGAATATTTGAAAAAAGATGACTACATGAAATACTAATATTTCTAGTACGGAGGAAACGAGTTCGCACCTTCGAGAGTTTTGTAAAGTTATTCTTGAACTGTTCATGTTGAAGTTATAATGAACTTTTAGAATATTTCATATTTGGATCGCAAATAATGTTTTGTCAATGAAATAATAAATGAATTCGGTATTATTTTCGAAAAAAAATACTTTATTGATAGAATTTCACTTATACAGTTCAAGTGGAAATAAAAAGAGAGTTATTACATTTGTTAGTTCTGATATACATTTTTTGGTATGTCCCCGAGCTTGTCGTCAAACGCCGTCCTTTGATGGGTCTATTCAACCTTGGGAACAGACAAAAGTCGCATGGGGTCGAATCTGGTGAATCCGGTGGCATGATTTCGGTGTTGTTTTTACCAGGAATTATCGTAATGCAAAAATCAGAAATTGTTTTTACATAATTCCGAACGTTTTCTTCATATTGCTCTTCGGAAGCGGTACATAACTTCAAAATAATACTCGATATTGGCCGTACAACCATGTAGCAAGAAATCCTGATGATCAACGCCATGGTAATCCAAGAAAACAGTGAGCAAAACGTTGATATTTGATCGAACTTCAAGCCTAAAATTTACGAAAAACTTACTTGGTAAGAGCCATCCCATATTCCAACATCCTCAGCAACTTCTCTAATAAAGATTCGACGGTTCTCTATAACGATATTCTTAACTCTCTCGACATTTTCATCGTTTGTTGATATTGCATTTTTTTTCTGAAAAGAATTGATTCAGTTCTCCACCTCAGCAATATCAATCAAATATTTGGTTAACTCATTCTGCTCTATACGATATACAACATATGATTGAATAGATTTATATGTGATTGTTCAAACGATCACGTTTTTTGTGCTCTTTTTGAAATCTTATTTCGTTTCCTTACCACATTGTCAACTCATGCGTTCTACTTGAAAACTATTTCACGCTTTTAAAACCCCCCAAGCCGTTATTTTCGCCGAGGACATCATATTTCGTCAAGCATGACATTGACCTTTTTATTGTTATGGGTTTCGAATTTCAATCTTAATTTCTTCAAGACCACACGTTTCCTCATGAAGAAACCTGATCAATGCTGCTCAAGAAGTTTTAATTTCGAAATTAAATCCCGAAGTTCAAACTGACACGGCTTCATTTCGGAAAGTGGATTTTCATAATTAAATCGACTCCATTACATTCTAGAAATTATACAAGAATTTAAAAATTAATCCCATCCATTTTTTAATAAATTGGCTCGAGAGGAATCATTATATCAAACTCCATATTCAGTGGAAGGTTTGGAGGTACATTCAAATTGAAACTCGGGATTATTGGAATTACTAAAGGAGCAATATTTACCTACGGCAGATTCGTTTCTCGAATACTGAAGCCATGAGGGATATTGAAGAGAAATTCATGGAAAATGAAATGGATGTTTCTTTTAAAAATGGCAAATTATCTGAAAAAAGACCGAGAAAGGAAAATGTATATTCCTGGGAGAGTTTCGGTGATTCAAATCCAACACATTTTCTTCAGATTTTGCCTTTCAAATAACGTTTAAGTATTAGCCAATTATTCCCTCGTAGAACCATTTATAATCTGCTCAGAAATGAGAGAGACTACAGCGGTATATCTATATATGCGCTATGCGTAAACGCAGCTATTTTTATCAAGTACTTTTGTCAGCTTTTTTTATCAAGTACTATTTTTATTAAGTACTTTTTTGGTTTTTCACATTTTGTCTTCAATCGAGAAGCGCCTGCCCGGTACTGACGATGCCCAATAGGCTGAAACAGCTGTCTACCGGTGGCTACTTATCTGGTGATGTTTCGAATACTTTATCCACCTTCATTATCATACCGACGATCAATTTGATATTATCAGAGTCAATGATAATAGTAATATCAAATTTATTTACATCAAAAGACGAATCATAACTACAAATTATAATGTTTTGATGTAAATAGGTTGGATAAAGAAAATGGATAGAGTCTTTAAAACATCACCATATGATACATATTTCTATTAATATGCAAAATTTTTAAATTCAAGTTAATGTTAATGTCAGTGCAGTATTCTTCACTGACACCTGTCGAATCCCTGTATTTTCAATCACGTTCCATAGATGCGAAAAAACGAGATGATTTTTTGTTTGATGAGTCAAAGAAATGATCCTACAATTTTTTTTATCAATTTTAGATCAACTACAGTATTTCCATTCATTTACGAATGTCTTTCGACAAAATCCATATGCCCCTGACATCAGCGGCAGCAACTTCTATCGATAACATCCATACTATACAACCCTATCTACCAAGCGAAATCATAACAACGCTCCATATCACAATACGTTTCCATTTCTTTGTGCAAATAAGGGTCCTTTTGATGAAAACAACAATAAATATAGAAATATGTCCCTAAACCTCTCCATCTTCTCCAACAAAACATTCGGAGACCGCACACAAGTACATAGGTAGATTGAGACATTTTTCTTTTCATATTCCCTGTTCTTTCGCATCTTTCGTATTTACCTATCCGAACTCTAAGTGGGTGTATTTTCTTTAACGATAAAAAAGAATCCCAGTCCTCAAGAAAAACCCGACCCAGCGCTGATGTATTATAAATAAACAAATTTCCGTTGGGGTTCATACTGTCGTGAGTATTCCAGTAAATTGGGATATATAAGGGACAATTTCCTGTATTCCTTTTTCTCTGTGTTAGATAAATTAAGAAATATGTGCGTCTTTTGAGGTTGAGTAAATACCTCCCTGTGGAATTATAAAGAAAAATTATTTTTTATGGCTTTTTATCTTTCAATCTCTTTCAATTCAATCATGGAATGGAAGGTATATTTCGAT
>WOGN01003615.1:0-15022 GCA_015342105.1 Leptinotarsa texana
TTATTATTGTTCTTTGGCTAACAACTTCCATGAATATTTCATGATAAGTGTGACACATGAGAAAAGGTTAAATAATACCTTCCAAAGTGCCATATTGAATGTTCTGAAAACAACAAACTGATATCCAGTCATATTTCTAGCATAAAACTGGTGAATAATCAAGAAAATTGCAGCAGAAATTTATGGTTATATGCACTGAAAGAGTTAAGTATCTTCCGAAATAGATGAGTAAAAAAGATTGAAGCGTTAGACCAATCCAGAAAACAGTAAAATGGCTTGAAAAAAATTGTGGAGACAACCAAAATCTTTGGATGTGGTGGAAAATATTCTATATGTATATTATAACAGAAAAAATGAAATTAGGTCAATAGATCAATGAAATGAAAGAATCCGAAAATGTGTATGATTTTTCATGACTTCCATTAACAGAAGACTTTTCAATGGAGAACTTCAAAATACAACATGTAAGGAATATAATTATTTTTTTACATAAGTTCGAATTCTAAGAGATTATTTAGAAAAATGAGTATTTCGTTTTGAATTTTTTTCTCATACTGTAATAACAGGCTTTTTGATGAAATTCGACAAAATCTTTTGTGTTTTGTATTTGCAGCAATCCTTACCGGATATGAATAGTCAATATAATATTTTATGTAAAACAAAAATACTAATTTTCAGCCGCAGAGATTTTCATGTACTGCAGATCATTTTTTTCCGAAATAAATGTTGTATCCATTTTTGAACTGGTGATGATATTATAGAAGAAGAATACTATTACCATAGAAAAATTTGTAATAGAATGCGAAAAACTGCAAAAAGCTAATTTCGAAAAACATGTTTTTATTTACCACATTTTTTTAATAAGTCTTCTCGATAATATTACTTTTTAAACACTATTCGTAAGATATTCCAATAAAAATAGGCTATCGGTGATTTTAAAAAACTAATAATGAGACATTGCTATTATATCAGTAATGATACTACGCTCTCTAAGAATTTTATCAGGGATATAAAATAAGTAAGAACTGTGAAAATGAATTTGTCATCAATAATAGTGAAATAAATGATTAGAAAATCATCTCATAGAAATTCGCAAAACATATCTATTCCGTTTGTGAAAACAATTCTCCATATAATTCAAATGAAATTGTATCGACATTGTTGAGGCACTTCCAGAAATTTTTTTCGACAGCATACCAAAATTTCCAAAGGCATAGATGAGAGTATAAATTCCGGTCATAATGCCGGTCTCAGCTGTGATGGACTCTCAGCTTCCCTAACTACTGACGAGACTCCTTTATGTACTATTGAGTTACCAGACGTCGACTAAAATCCCAACTGTCCCCCCTATAGCATCGGATCAAGATCAATAGCTCCTTAGTTGTCCAACTCCCAATCCTGAACAAACTCAGTAGTTCCAGTGTTTCATAAAGGAAGCCTTTCACCGCCTCATGAGAAGGATATACCATGAATCTTTTTCGCAGAAAATCACAGAGAAGCAGAACCTGCATACGGGGTGGAAACAAATTCCCTCTGGATAGGTCAATATACGCTTACGCTCAAACATGATTCACCAAAACTAAGTGAAAAAGTTCTGCTTGGTTGAATCTTACGTACAAGTCCCACACTGATGCCCTCATCTGGGATTGCTACGGTGATTAAGTTTTCAGTCTTGCACTTCGAATATGCAACAACCTTAGCATCGACCAATTAACTGAAATATCTCCACTGTTATTATGATTACCGAAGAGAATATTCCAGAACATGGTCCACAATTATAACTCAGTAGCTCTACACCCTAGCCTGAATAGCGGCAGGGTAGTTTCTCCTGGCTTATGGATGCAGTTACTACTTATAGCCATGGAAGCACTTCTCCCTGGAATGCGTCACATGAGACATACTTTTCTAGCCATTCATTTGTGTTGCTCATCTACTTCTCAGATCCTCACTACATTCAAATAAATGAACCGTGGTTCATTAACCTCGAAGTGAATCCCTGCTCACAAGATCTGGTAGCATATTACACACTGTGTGTCTGCTGTGCTGTGAATCAGATCAGGTTTTCAGTGTTTGGAAAAGTCTCACTCTTGTTAGTGAATTTGAGTAACTACTCAACAAATCGGTTCCATTTTGAAGCTGGATTTATTCGGTAGAGTCCGAATAGTAGTCCGGTCAAATTATACTAAAAAATAAGAGTAAAGCTACAGAAATTCCCACCAAGCTGAAAATCTCAAGATTGCTTGAAATATAATTGAAAATAAAATTCGAAAATTTCCCATCTTTCCTCTGTATGGAAAAAAATTTATTCTAGGTCTAAGGTCAAAAAAATGAGTCTTTCACAATTTTCAGCAAAATGGCGGGTTTTGTCATAAAACCTTAAAATTATTCACAAAAAAAGAAGAAGAACAAGAAGAAGAATTTGGAACTTACTACTTCTATGTCTGCTAATATGCATTATTTTGTAATAGTTTTGAATTGAACAGTATCACAACTGACCTGTGGAATAGACCGGGTAGATAATTTTCATGATCTACAATTTTTGTCGGAAGTATTTTTATTATAAAGCTCACCGGTTAGCTGACAATCGTGAAAAACGCATTTTTAGAATTTTGACCTTGAAAAAAATTTTCACCATATAGGGGAAAGATGAGAAACTTTAAAATTATATTTTCAATCAAATTTTAAACAATGGTACTGATTTTCAGCATGGTGGGAATTAAGTTAGCTTCGAATGTCAAAATTGACCGGACTATAGGTGTGAACCACAATTAGCCCTCGCGGGTTGCAGTGTACTTCAGACCTAACTAGTGTTTTTTTTTCTCGAATTGATACAATAATTCTCCCTTCTCTCATCTTTCTTCCTCTTTTTCTCTACTTCCACAATTGCTCACTGAATCTATATACCACAGACAACGCAATGTAAATAAGCAAAATTTATAGGATTTCATTCAGTAAACGACAAAACATGAATTTCCGACCAATGCCTCGTTCCGGTGACTGCAAGAATTCTCGAGTTACTAACTTTTTTCATTAGAATCAGACTCGCCAACCACCGATCACAGTTTTTCCTCCAACTTTTTTTAAGTCTCGGTAATGCCATTTTCCATTATTGTACTTTAATGCTTCCCAACAAAAGTAACTTTTAAATTTCTCTATTCGTGTCTAACCCAGTTTGAAGCAGTTTACGTAATGGCTTTTTAAAAACTTCTGGGAGTTTTATTGGTGTTCTTCATTTGGTTGTGAATGGTATGAAGTAGTGCTGAATGGGGAGTAGAATGTGATTATTCCATCATGAATATTTTCTGTTGATAAAGACAGGTTGGGCCTTTTCCTGAGAATTACATCCATCATTGAATATACGGTGATGAATTGTTTAAAAAGCTGCTTTCTGATGTTTAAATTTGAAAAATCCAGTCAGGTTCAATAAAGGGAGGACGAGAATTGAGATTGGAATATTCAACTCATCATGAATTTTTTTCATCACTACCTGTTACTGAAAAACTGAAATTGAATTTAACAAAAAATATTAAATAACACCATTTCAAGAAAACTATCATCTGATAGTGTTTTTGAAATAACTGTTGCGATCAATATCGTTCTGTCACATAATGAAAGAAAGTAATTTTTCACAGAAAATATGACTTCAATAAATTTTGCAATTTTTTTCACATAAAAAAGGGTCTTCTACGCTCCTTCTACTTTTAGAAGACAAATTATTTTTCTCTGTTTCAGAATTCTCAATAAAGATAGATAATGATATCAACCTCCAAAATAGTGAAAAATTGAAAGAATTCTCATGTACTCTTTTGGCAGGAAACAAATGTATTCCTACTAACACTGTGAAAATGGATTGCACCTGGTTTCCGTTGTTAGGTGAATGATTGAAGGCAAAAATATGGCCCTAAATTTAATTTTTGGACACATTCTGTATGTGTAGTCTATCGAATATGATATCGATCGATGAGAATATGATATATTATCATTTGGAAATATGTCAAAATCAATATTTCCAATCAAAGCATTTTCTGCCGATGAAGGCTTCATTCAATTTGTCTATTGATTTTTCAATTTGAAGAAAAATTCAATGGATACGACATGATATTGAATAATTTGTTCATGAAACATTTTCATTATATTTGAGTCAGGTACATCATATATCAGTAGCACTTTCTGATTCTCCAAACAATGACAATGTTCATGTTGCTTTCCGAAATATTCTCCTTGAAGATCAATACACTTTTATATTTGCTCAAACCATTTGTCAAAGCAGTTCTTGAGACACCTCCAAAACATGGGTTTTGAACGCTTCAGCTGCTTTTTCAGCGCTCGTAATTCGTTGACCACACAGTTTATCTTTGGTATTCGGGAACAAGAAAAAGTCATTGGGTGCCAAATCAGGCCTGGCAGGAGATGAGTCATCAATTCGATGTTCTGACTTATCGAAAATTAAAAATCCTAATTCATGAATGAAATGTATATATTTTCTATAATGTTATCTGATTTGGTACTGAAGAGCCTTAGGGAAAGTGTCTTAAGGCAAAACATCGGCCTATACCAGTGAGGATGACAGTGTTCTATGTAAGTGCAATTTGTTACCATTCATTTAAATCAGAACTCATGTGAATGATATCTGATTTTTATTCCACAACGGATGTTTGAAATACAAACTGAGTACAGAAAATTATCTTCTGTATAATTCGGTGTTCATATAGAAGTATTTGTTTCAAAAGAATTGTTTTCTTTCGTATAATTCATTGTTTATATGAAAATAGCTATTTCAGGAGGACTTTCTTTCAGTTTGTGTCTGAAAGTTACTTTTTTGCATGATTTATACATCCATGTATAGAGTTACTTATTTTCAAATTGATTATTTTTTCCTTTCTTTGGAAGATTCCCTCATTCTTTGTTTTGTATAAAGATGGAGTAGTAAAAAGCAAAAAACTTTCTTTCCCGAAAAATTCACCTGTTTGATGAGGTGTGTGAGAACTTCCATTGTCATGATGGAGAATGATTCCTCTTCTGCGGTTTGTTTTAGGAATTTCTTGGATGACTTCCGGCAAACAAATGGTCGTGTATCACTCAGAATTGACTGTTCTACGTTGCTCAAGCGGAACAGTGACCACATGACCCATTCGGCCTCAAGATCCATTCGCTGTGCTTCTTTCACGTACAATTTCTGTTGGATTTACCTCGACATGGAATACTGTCAAGTTGAACTTCGTTTCGTTTTCAGCTGTAAGCATATATCTATGATTCGTCATCTGTCACGATTCATACATTTCGAAACAACACCGTCGAACATTTTGATCAGTTTCTATCACCACCTGACGCGAGTCTTTTTTGAGCGGTTGATAAAGTATGGTGTATCCAACGAGAAAATTTTTTTTCACAATCAAGTGGTCATGCAAAATCAAGTGTTTTGTAGTGTAACTGATGTGGAGGTATGCCTCTATCTCATAATATATCACATGACGATCTTGCGTTAAAAGTTCCCGCATCGCATCGGTGTTTTGTGGCACAACAACCGATTTTGGATGACCTTCACGAAATTTTTCGGCAACAAAACTACAATCACGAATGAATTCACTACACCAGCGATATACTGTTGTTTTTTATGGGGACTCATTGCAATACAATGAACTGAGTTCATCGGCACATTTTTGTTGAGACAATCCACGTCGAAAGTTGTGAAAAATAATCCAACGAAAACCTTATCTTGAAGTTTTCATTTTTTGGTCAAATTGATTTTTTCAACTCACTGCAAACTAAAACAAATAGCACTTGTACATCAAAAAGTTGTGAGTACGTTTATTATGAAGAATGTCAAACTTCATTATGGTGTTACCACATTTCACCTATTGACATTATTGTTGTCATTTCCCGAAATATGAATAGTCCAACATAGTACTGAATTATATGAAATATTAGTTCCATGACTCTATGGCTTCGAAGAATAATATTCAAGTAACATAATCAATGAATTTGACGTGCTATCAACCAACTATTTCGATATTGTCTGAAAATGAACTCACTTACAAATTCCCCAACTTCAAAGATTATCATCACTCCGCTGTGATTAGATGAGTCGCAAATTCTCTGAAATGAGTTTTTCAACTGCTCAATGTTATCCAATACACTTTTTTGCTGTCTCCACAACTTATTCAATGAATCTTGATCATTTATACCTTTATTATAGGAATTACTATTGACGCTGGATTAGACTGGAAAAACATTATACAAATTGATTCCAAAATGTTTCATTTTTCGAAATCTTAAGAACTTTCTGTTACGTGAACGATTAATCGCTTTATATAGTGCCCAAGTCGTCTCTCGATTACGATATGGGGTATGTTTCAGGGGTGTTTCCACTCGAGCACCTGACGCATTTATTATACAAAAACGCATTTGCGAATCATTTCCGATACCCCAAGTGAATCTTTTTGTAGACCGATTTTCAAAGAATCAGAAATTTTGACACTAATAAGTATTTTACTCATAAAAATGTATGCAAATGTGATCATTAGATCCGAGAATCATGTGCCATAAGTAAGCACAGTGAACGAAGAATAACAGCCCACTGCATTTTTCTGACTAAGATTTCTACCTTAGTGCGGCAAGCCGTTTTAATTTTGAGATTCGAGAGTAAAGAGGGTAGCATTTAACCAAGGACTCCATCTGAATAACCATCTTGACTGAGTGGTGTGGATAGAGTCTGTGGAGTTCAAAGAGAAAATCTAGATATTTTATCTGTTTCTTCTCCTCTTTTTGAACGATATTCGTCTTGCTCTGGTGGTCGAAAAGGACGACGTCAGGCTCATTAGCTTGAATGAGCCTGAGGGTGGGCAACAAATAGTTCCAATAAATTCAGCACTCCTCGTTCGCCACAACGGATTCAATATCCTCCGGAGCGTAAGATATCACCGGTATCTCTTCAATACTATGAGAGTGCCGTAGGTGGTGATAAAGCACTCTTAGGGACGCGTTATGCCGATGGATACAGGCCAAGACGGCAAATGCTGGACATGCTGATGTCTCAAATCATTCGTAGCAGACCCTGCACCTCGTGCCAGGAACCTCTCCGAGTCTCCGATTCCAGCTCACTTGACTTGAGGGAAGTGGGAGTTGGATGAGCCGAAGTTTTCAATCTTACTTATCCTTGTGTTCTCGCAGAAGTGAGGTAATCTCTGCCGCTTTTATATGAGCCTTTTGATGAACGGATTCCAACTCGGTGACAAACTTGTGATCACCTCGTTCAGACTCGAAAACTGAACCGAGTTCATCAGCTGGTCGAGCAGTTACCCTAGAGATAAATGCTCGAATTTCTGCTCTCTCATGGTAAGGTCTTTTGAGATAGACCATTGCAAATTTTTATAACGCCAATTCCTTACCGATAGCATCCGTGTACACTTTCACCACCCTCAAGGATGGAGATCCTTTTCTCCAGAATCATAAAGTTTGAGACCATCCATGTAAATCAAATGGGCGACTTTGTGCCTCCGATTTCCGGGTGTACCCTCGCTTATTTCTGAGCGCAAAGGATGAGGGCATTAGTGAGATTCAGATGAGAAGGGGACTGAGGGATTTGCCTGAAATACACCCTTTCTGAAAATGACCCACTCTGTTTGGCTTGACCAGATGTTATGGTGATGCTAGTCCGCCAGAGTTGTTCAAGGCATCGTACTTTTTTGTCGGGTACCGCTAGACATTTGAGCAAATGTGCTTGGTAGTTTTTTCCACCAATAAGTGTTTAGCATATCTGAGCCTGGAGCAGCAAAGTTCTTTGAACCCATAAGGGCACTTCGAACGTTATTCAAGGTTATAGGGTTGCGCAGTTCATTGAGCTCAGGCTACCGAAACCCTCTGCTGAAAGCTCCGAATTCTGCTAGGGCTGCAGTATCTATGTTTAGTGGCAGAGAGTGTTCATAGATGTGCTTTCAAAAGGATTCCGTCTGATTAGGCGGATTATCTACAACACGTGGAGGCTCTTCTCTTGGAAAAAGGTAGTTTTGCGGCTTTTGATCATACTGTGATTGTGAAAAGCCTCTTGGCCTGTAATTTATCACATATTAGATACGAGAAGCGTATTCTTTCGAATCGCAAAGATGGAAAGCCGGAATTTCGTTTTTTCGATTCGGAAAGAGATAGGGCAACGATGTTAATTTGCCAGATGTCAGCCTCTTCTGTAAGAACACTACGAACTTTTGCATCCAAACAAGCCCTACCGACGAAGATAGGATGCGTAATACCAAAGATTTTGGGCGAAAAATGTCGCATACTCTATCTGTGTTTCACACCACAGAACATGCATTCTCGCCATGTACCCCCTTCGCGTGGGACTCTCCTAGCAATACATAAGGCTATCTCTTAGCTCATCCAGTCACTCAAAGGGTCCGTTATCATTGCCAGGGTTGCCATCGATAGGCGAATCATCGTAATGGGCCACACCAGCTTGCCTCTGACCCCTCCGAGCGGGTCGATTGTGGGGGCCTCTTCCTCGATTACCAGGAACCAAATTTTGGGTCTACCGTGTGGTTAACCCCGTAGATCCACGGCTGGTATTGGCCAGAGTTTCCAAATACTACTTATCAAATACATTATATGGTAAAAATTTTTCAATATTGGGAAAATGAAAATTTACTGAGTTGCAAAAAAATTGCAAACAGAATATTATGTGTAATAAGGAAGTTTTCTCGAAAGTTATTTCTGTCACGATATATTGAGGATGATACCGTACGAAATTAGTATTAAATAGAAAATCACTGGTTTAGTATGAATTTCTACGGTCATTCTAACAATTAGCGATTCACATTCGGTTCAATTATTCATAACTTCATATCCATAGCTGCTTCAGTCGTTATTGAGTTCGGCCTTTCATATAATTCACCAAATGAACTCACCTCCAGCCATAATCGCTTTTAATCAAATCGTTCCATCCCGAAACTAAAGCCTGTAATTCCTGAAGACTTGGCTCAAATGAAGCGTGATATATGGCTGATTCTAGATTTGCCACTGTTTTCTCTTCAAACAAAGACAATGACTCCTTTGTCGGCCATAACAATTCGACAAAGGCGGCGGGCCAGCTCAGCTGATGGAGACGTCTCTTGTTCGGATTTTCTTTTAAAATAGCGGAAAGCGCTTTTTCTATTTTGTCCGTTACCCACAAAGGGGTTTAATTAGGAGTGGATGGTGTCTTATCATATTGTTCTTTCAGATAGTTCGAGAAAGATTACTCCCTCAACAAAATCAGTTTCTAACTAGTGCCTAATTACATTTTTTTGATTGATTCCACCAGAAAATATTCATCAAAGAGTTATCAAGGATAACTTCTTTCGATTGATTAATCAAATAAAGTGGTCTATATGAATTATTTACACAACCTTAATTTTGAATGGTTAGTCCTTGACTGGTTTTACTAAAGATCTGAAATTGTACAACGAAATATACAGTGCATTTCTTCAATGTCCCCCTCTTTTATTTTTTAAACGAGTTAACTCAAAAAATTTAAATTTGAGATAATGTAATGAATACATGAATACTTCATTTTGAAGTGAAATTGACAGATGAAACTTTCAAGATGGCGAATGGGCGCCATCTGAAAAAAAAAATGAATGAAGCGGAGGGTTTTGTGACACATCATTTTGAAGCTACTGACGATTACTTCGCAACCCAGGAATATGAAGTCAATATCTTTACCTACTACGAAATGAAGAAACATTTAATAATTTCCTGAAGACAAACACATTAATATCGATATTTTTAGAAATGTTTCTTTTTATCTGCCATATGACAATTCCAATAATACGATAACGTTTCTTTAGTTAATTTTTGTTTATAAAAACGACAAACAGTGTCAATACGATAATGAACATTATTGTTTAGTTAGAATAAGTTTTCGGTTTTACTGGTAGAAAGGTACCACGTCAACAATTTCTAAAATGGTCTATTCTCGTCCATTGGAAGAAAAATTGAAGCAAGTTTTATTCAAAGTGCGACGCGTAACTTTCACAAGATCGAAAGGATTTTTAATGGTTGTTTTCCAAATCATTCTATCTGTAGAAAATATTTGAAGGAACTTGTATCATAATTCACGACTACCGGTAGTGTACATAACAAAAAGCCCCCAGGTCATTGTCATCCGTCCATTCCGAAAGGACAGCAAGTGCAAATATGGGGTGGAATGTTTGTGAGGTGTCTCTTCCTACAGTATCGAGACTTTTGAAGAGAAATAGGTATCATCCAAACAAATTCAAAATGGTACACCAATTAACTGAAGATGACCCTGATCGAAGAACAGAATTCTGCGAACTCATGACGGATATCATTGCAGGGCATTCTACCTATCTCCACAATTTTTGTGGAGAAAGGAGATGCCAATTGAAAAAATGGCGCTTGATTACCGAAGTATCGTAGAGTGTAAGAATGACTTTATCAAGACTAAGAAATAGTTCTTTGATTGTTATTATTTGCAGGGAATCTCTTCAAATATTTACAGGAATCTGATATTCATCACTAATAGAAGATTGAAGTAGAATCGATTCCACAACTTTTGCAAGAATTCAGAGAGTAAGAAAAGCCTGCATCAGACTAATATTCAGCCTGAATCACAGAGATCATGTGGCATCTTCAATCTTTCAACTGAATTATTTAAAAACGCCAAACAAAAGAGAATTGTATTTTGCCTTTTTTTTCCCATGAACTGATTTCAAAACCACTACACATTTGAAAAAAAGAGAATTGGAATTTGAAATTTCCTGTGTTTTACCTCTTTTATTTGTAACTAACGTTACTGCAGTTTCGTTCTATACGGACACTTTCAAACCTGTCCATTAAGTTTGATGTATAAGTTTGAAAATGAACATTGAGTCTAATGTATAAATTTAAAAATTTCCTTAAAGGACGAAACTGCAGTAACGTCAGTTACAAATAATAGTGGTAAAAAACATAGAAAGTTTCAATTCTCTTTTCTTCATTATGATTTCCTGCCATGTTTCCATAAATTTGTCAACTACCCATTTATTTGTCGGAACAATTTTTTTCAGACATCAGATACATCCAAGGAACCTAAAATATGATTTTGACATTCCCAATCGTAACTGCCCTATCTATGAACGATTCTTCACATAGCATGCTGTCAAAATGTATAATTCATTCAGTAGTTATTTGAAAAATTCATTACTTACGCTATTCAAAAGTGAACTTGGAATTCGTATTCATTTCACTATTGTCCTGAAATGATTTTATATCATGAAATTTTTTGTATTGATTTTTCTTCAAACGTGGTTGAGTGGAAAAATAAGTTCCTCCACCTGAAATAAAGACTATTATTATTACTATTATCATTTTCATATGTGTGATATTGGCTGCTGCATCATCTGCATCAACATCGATCATCATCCTGTTGCAGCAGCCAATATCACACATATGGAAATAATAAAAGAGATGATGGCTTAGCCAGTGAACAGTCCAGATCTGAATTCGATAAAGAATCTTTGAGACGTTCTATCGATGTTGCCTTCAATATTCGATATATTCAATGATTTGGATGGACTTGCGAAAGTTTTCATTGAAATATGAAACGCATCGAACTACGAAGACGATGAAAAAATATAGTTATTTCTGAAAATGAATCGTCGCTGCAGTTATGTTATTCAAAAGAGAGGTAGTATCTCTTGACAAATATTCAACAATATTTATACAGTTTTTTATTTGTTGATAATAATCCTGTTTTCCTTTTTTTGTATTTTTGGTAATAGGCTATATTGGTTGAATGGAAGATATCGTTCCTCAAGACAAAAAATACGTATTTGTTTTTTGTGGTGATGAAGATTAATTAGATTCACTACCACTGAACCAATTCAGCGATGTTAATGTTGTGATTCCAATGCTAAACATTTTGTCTTATACTGCGGGTGATGTTGACAAAGGAAACGAGGCAACGAAAGAAGTGCTCGAGTTGTCCTCACACCACGTCATTGGTGACTTTCATAATGTCTAACGCACTAGCAAATAGAACATTATGCTTGAAAGCCTGCAGAGCACGGTAAACAAACGTGGAATCAGCTTCAATTCAGTTATCTTCAGCCGTAAAAGATAGACTCTTTGTATGTGCGGATTTTTTGAGCTTCCAGATTTAAATATCATTTCACTTCAACGGATTCAAGAAAATCAAAGCTATCTCAGAGCTAAACAATAGGAAAACGGTCCATCTCGTCCTCCTGGACATTTCGATAGCCTTTGACAGAGTATGCTATGAAGGTCTACTACACAAAATGCTCGATATCGACCTGCCTTGTTACCTGATTCGGTGGATTAGTTCGTTTCTGAAACGCAGAACATTTCAGATCCGAATTGAAGGAACCCTGTCTCCCGTCAGGGAAATCCAAGCTGGAGTGCCTCAAGGAGCTGTGCTGTCTCCACAGTTGTACAGCCTTCACGTGAGTGACCTTCTGAGGTTCGATTACGTGAAGATTTCTCTTCAGGCCAATGATACGGCTATCCTCGCGTCTTCCATGGGTCGAGGGTTGGCGGTTATCTACATGCAACGCGCATTGGACTATCTCGAACGCTGGTACCTGGAATGGAAGATTTGGGTGAATCCAGAAAAAAACTCAGGCGATAGATTTGAGGAGACGTAATGTTGCTCCAGGCACAAGAGTCACGATTTTAGGCTGAGAAAACCAATGGCAAACGCTAGTCAAATACCTAGGTCTTTGGGTAGACCGCCGAGTTACCTGGGTAAATCACATCGATTATATCAAGAGCAAAGTACAAATGAGGATAGTCAAACTCTATCTTCTCATCAACAGAAATGCCAAGCTCAATCTGAAAAATAAGATTTTATTATACAATGGGATGTTCAAGCCTGTCATTATGTATGCTTCAGGCGCTTGGGGACAAACTGCTTCGCCAAACCTCTCCATTTGGGAAAGGTTGCAAAACAAATTGATCAGGATGCTGGTGAATGCTCCATGGTTCGTGCGGAATGGAGCAATTCGCAGAGATTTGAAGCTGATAACTATACGGCAGTCAATTCAGTCGAGGAATCAGAGAGTTTTCGAGTCAGCGAAAACTCATGATAACCCATTAGTTAGGGAAGCTATAGATTACACTATAGATGACCCCACTCGATTCAGAAAGCCCCGTTGCTCAATGAACAGTTTGTTCATCAAATACCCCAGTCAGGAAGCCAGAGCGGACAGAGCGGCATAGAGGTCATTGACCTTCATGTCGTTACCAAAAAACACCTTCATTTATGAACCACTAGTCCTTCTGACGAAAGACAGTTGAAAGGGTAAGGGGAAAAAAATTTATAATCTGAAGAAAATGAAGATGACAAACAAGATCATTAAAGAATAACTAGAAATGAAACTAGAATCTATACGATTATATGAAATTTTTTTCACAGAAATGCTTCTTGTAACATAACACATGAATTTTTAGAATTGATAATAAGGTCGAAGATGAAAACAGTTTTCGATTGCAAAAATGAAACATTCCTTCAAAAAAGTCAGAAAAGTTAGATAGAGTACCATCGAAACAAAAGAGAACTGATTTTCATAAATGATGATTCAATTTATCTTAGAAAATATAGAGAGTTAACCAATCATAATTGGCTACATCAATTAGGGGAAAGTGATTACCCTTCGTACACTTTTCAGATTATCTTTTTTTTCATGACTGATTGTTGAACTTATCAACTATAATACTAGAGTGTAACGAATATATTGTAGTTTATTACAAAAAAGTTCGAATCTATTATGTCAAAAGGTTAAGGCGATTTTTCTACGATAAAATATTTGTACGAACATACCCTGCGTACGGGGTACGTTCGTACATTACGTGGGGTACTTTCGTACGCCATGGGGTAGATTCATACAGGGTGATTAAAAAGATAATTATAATCGTTGAATTTTCATTAATAATTATAAAAATATTCATTTATCAAAGAACTAACTCAAAAATATGTTACTTGACTAATAGTCGATAAAACTTTCTTCAAAAAAATAACAAAAAATAACATTGTTACTCCTTAGTGTACTTATCGATAATTCTAAGCTTTACAATCAGTCCAAATGAGATGTTCGCAATCATTTTGTATGACATCGTTATAGAGTCTTTGACAATTTAAAATTTAAATATATTTGGTTGTTTCTTTGAAACTTACAGATTATAATTATTTAAATCAACTGCTAATGTATAAAGTCTAGCTATTCTAACTGTACAGCCCGTTCGTGGTTGAGGATCAGGGAGGATTATGGCGACATCTCTGAAACACAGAGTGTGTATCTCTTCTATATCAGGGAAAAAATGAACATAATGATCCTGGTTTCTTCCCAAAATAAGATATATTCATCTCTGTACCGGAATAATGACTGAGAACTTTTCCGACGTAATAAACAACATAAGTCTTTTTTTCGAACTTTAACAAAACATAACAATTATCTTTGATTTTCTCTGGTATCACAATTGAATTATTATTGATACTGTAATCATCAGTCTCTTCGTCCATTTATAAATCAACTGGGGATGTTGAACTCTCCCGCAAGCTGAATTGCGATCCTTTGGATTCCTCTGAATCTTCGTCACTTTCTATTTTCTTAGCTTTCTTTTTCTTTTTTATTGAACTGAGTTCTTTCAAACTACGTTTCACTGCTTTGGCTCTGGCTTTCCTTTCCTTTTCTTCTTTTTAATTCTCTTTATGTCTATGTCTTTCTTCTAGTTCGTTAAAAACAAACTTTATTGAATATAATTATTTACAATAAAGACATTTACATTAAAAAGTGATTCAAGATTTCGACGAACGTGGATAGTCGCGAGGTTAATCAAGAATGAGGCGTCCTCTTGTTCTCCCATATTTATAGGATCAGGAACTGCTGATGTAGATGTGCGTTTCTTCGAATGTTCTAGAAAAACCTTGGAAATGCGCTGAATATGCTAAGACATTTCCTGGGTAACTGCGTAGGGGCTGATGAAATGTTTGTTTATTAAGGTGCAATCTTTGGACAAAGGGTGCATTGACTTT